>CAJVPV010001169.1:0-16978 GCA_910591835.1 Acaulospora morrowiae
AAAATTAATATTTAAAATTTTATTAAAATTTTTTAAAAACTTATTAAAATTTTAAATATGCAGGCAAATTTGCCTGCATTACAATTTAAGGGATAATAGTTGAATATTGACCACTTGAATCATAAATTGTTTCTGTATTCCTACTATTAACCATTATTAAAATTTTTTTCAATGGTTCTATTACTAATATAATATCATTATTATTCTTTTGTAAATTTTGACCATCCCAGTTTTGTCAATAAACTGGCTCTATATTGTTATCTGTTTTGATTATTGTAATAGTTAAATTTCTTTATAAATACAAATTTAAAAAATGTAGAATTAAATATATTGTTATAATAAAACATCATGATGAGAATTTTATCTTGTGAAATTAACAAAGTACCAGTTAAAACTATATTATATGTTACTAGAAATTGTAATTTTATAGGCAGGAATTTAGTAGATATACTAGACTTAGAGATTAATACTTTTCATAAAGAAGAAACAAAACTATTAATCCCTTTTCTATCTGAAAAATCAACAAATAATTTAGATGCAACAGCATTCCCATGTTGTGAGACTATAGAAGATAGCATAACAATACCAAGAAGAATCTATAAAATAAATCCTTCTTTTTGATCCAAAGACAATAAATGGAAATAGTGGAGGTTAATGATATTTTAGTTCCTAATAAACCAGAATTTGAACATGTACTGTCATTAGGTTTACCATGGATTCAGGCAAATATCTTGAAAATAAACTTTCCCAATCATACTCTCACATTGCTTGATGGAACCAATATATTATTGGATGTTCCATGAGAGCTCCCATCACCAAAACAAATATCCATACCAGTAAAAGAATATTTCAAGATGATAAAATATTACATAACAGCATTGGGTGTAAATAATAACGAAATATACCTTAAGAAACAGTTCCTCTGTGAATTATTACCCGAGAATCAGATAGAATCTAGAAGATATGAATTGGAACTTCCACTAGATGAGCTAGTAGAGAAACCGAGTAAAATTGAGAATGGTACAACCATATAATAAATATTAATTATTTACCTCAATAGCGAATTCCCATATTTCACGAATTCGTGCATATGATACATTATATTTTTTAGCTAGATTCAGTAATGCATTTGCTGAACCCCTGCTTTCTCGTGACTCCATCACTCGAAACCAGACAATTACAGTTAACAATATATCTTTGACCAGATGTCCATATATCTTTTTTCGAACTTGTGAGAAAAAAAACAGTAATTATATCGTTGATTGCTTCGGGTGATAAGTGTGTAGCACCTATTCTTGTAGATTTTATTGAGGAGATATCAGAACAAAAATTACGAAGTTTCTCGTCGTATAAAATACTGGATGAACTGAAGGACGTACTCCATAAATATAAGGTCAATGGAAAGGATATAACAAGCATAAAACAATTCAATCCAGATACGTAATACTTGATTTTATTTTATTTTTCTTGGTATTTCATTTTCCGGGACCGCCGGTCTTGCAAATTTCTTGGCAAAAGTAATCGAATATAGGCTAACATTTTTTTGTTATAGTTTTTGAGGAAATCGATAACAACGATAAAGCTCTCGAGCAGTGCATGAACGAAATAATACTGCGGTTAACGAATGTAAAGTCAATGATAGAGGCTAACGAAGCAACCCGATGTGAATTTATTCTTACACGCATCAATATCAATTGCACGAAGGTTGACAGATAAAAAGATCAATATAGAGTTACAACGAGATATTTTAGGCAAGGAAGCCTCTGGTCGAGTGGATTACGCAATAACTGGAATGGAAGATCTTTTGTGTATTACCGAGGGAAAACCAAAACGTCAAGATAGGTTATCTCCAAAATATAAAACAACTCGAGAGTTCCTTCCACATGAACAAGAGGAAGCGAATGGCAGATGAGGCATTCAAGGGTGAAGATTACAACTATCTATATGGGATTGTGTCAACAGGTATGTGGAAAATTTTTTGTCTTCAGACACTAGCTCTATTATGATGTTACGCACGCAGATATACTGGATTTTTTTTTACCGAAGATAATATATTTACACTAATTGTCGGATTCATTCTTAGGTGCGGATTGGCATTTTATCATGTTCACTTCCGAAGGCATTTTTTGTACAAGCAATAGTGAATATCAGATAAATCTTACGAAAAAGGCACTTAGTAAAAATCAGGAAAATTTGAGAGATCATATTGTAGGGTTATTGAAGGATAGGGTAACCGCATGTGATGAACCCGAATCCAAGAAGCGACGTGTACAAGAAAAAATTACCAAAAAATAGTGGGTAGATAGTTTTCCCGCCTCATATGTATTTTTTATCTTGTATCAATAAAGCAATCAGGCCTAAAGCGTCATTTTTACTCCATTAATTAATTTGTACATAGTGATAGGAGGTATTTTTCATTTGACTAAATTTTTAACTGAGTATAATAATCTCGCGTGTTATAAACTGTTCTCTTAACTAGGAAACTCCGATCCGATAGAGTATATACGGGATAATGAACTAATCTATTTACAGTATTCTTTTGTCCGCAGTATCAAACCTTAGCCGAATTGCAAGTGGATCATCAATATAATAAATTCACCAGCTGGCAATTTTGGGCACGTGATAATAATATCCGGTGCTTTATACAGTAACTGTTGATTTTGATCATAACCTTATCTGTTTACTGTATTTCCAAAGACCAGTTTTAAAGTAATATCAATCAAAATGTCCTCAGTACGCAAACTTAAGTTGCCTAAGTTTCCAAAAATATTAAAAAGAAGAACTCCAAGTAGGTTTTTTTATCGTGTTTCAGAATTGTACCGATTTCGGAATGTTAACATGCCAAACCACTCCACGGGTGCTATAGGTGTTGAAATGTCGACCAACCGACCTGAAATTAGTAATACCGTTGTTATTTTCGTATATGGCTATTTATATACTTTATTATATTCTAATTTCTTGTATATACGTTTGAAGAACCTGATCGCGAAATAAAGTCTGACCTCAAGGATGAGAAACAAAAGAACATAGCCTTAGAAACTAAGTCCGGAGTGGATATTGATACTTCAAAACTGGTAACAAATAATGAACTCGAAAAGTATGCAGAACGACTAGGAATCAAAGAATATACAGAAAATAAAGACTTGTGGAAGAAATTTTACGGTACGTAATAAGTCTGATTCAATTTGATTGCATTTTTATTAATAACCCTTCGTTTAGACGTCTTTGGCCCAGATTTCGTTTGGCCTTCTACGGCGAAAGCTGGTGAGCGTCGTGAGGTCTTTGACTATATTACTTATCCCCAATGGGAACCAACCGGGGAGGAACGTGCAAGAAATACAGTCGAATATCGTCGCCTACTTGAGTCCAAAACTCTTGATGCATCGAAAGGATCGCACATTTTAATCATAAATGGGAAATTAGTTAGTTACGGGAATAAGATATCTCAGGAAGACAACGAAAAACTGAAAAAAAAATATCCAGGGTGTTTTTATGCACCTGTTGTTGAACGTACTGTTTTAATCCGCAGATTCTCAGCTAAGGAAGATCAAACAAGAAACGAGTGGCAGGTTTGTATCGTTTACAATTTAATTGATGATAATAAGGTTATTGTCAGATATGATCCGAAGCTTTATGATGATATCTGTCAATAACTTAATAATGAATGACATCTTTGGGGATTTCTTTGCCAAATGTAGTCCCATATTTGCATTCGAAATGAATTAAATCCCGAAGATGAAGTAAAAATTGCAAGTACTGAACAAAACTATCGAATGATAATTGATACCGGCTCCACGGTGACGATAATTCCATCCTTTGTAAGAGAACAATTGTGTGATCCCAATGATGGTTGGGACAATTTTTCTTTTTGCCCTGAAGGATATGGCGGTACAGCGAAAATTGTTCAAGCTTCAAGGGAGTGGCTTATATGTTTGGGTGACGGGACTAATTGGTCCAACTGGGTTAGAACAAGAGAAGTTTATTCATGGCAAAACAATCCCCCTGATGTCGACTGTGGTTTAATTGGCTACGACGTTCTTAATAATATTCCACATTATAAACCCTGTAGGCAACCTTACGTATTTCTTAGGAACGATATTTTCAACCAGATGACACAATTACAAGGAACGGAATGAATGTTTCTTTATCAGCAAAAAAATTCGAATAAGGGTCTGGAATTTACATAAATAATGATGCAATATATGGAAATTAAATAAAAATTCGTGCTCATAATTTTCTAAACAGTCTATGGTGCGGTGTGTATCGGGAAAAAATGTGTGATCATGAAGCATTTAAAGTTTTATTTCTATTCAATGAGACCTAATTCTCGAAGATGCTCTGGAATAACTACATATGGGTCTTCGTAATACCAAACATACCTTAAAACGATCCAATTTTCTTCGCACAATTCTTTCTTGAGTTGATCCCGTGCCTGCTGTTTAATGAAATTATTTGATTCTCCTCTATGAAAGAATTCTATATAATGGTCGTGTTACAAATCCGTATTCTGGATAATAAATATCAAGTTGAAGACCTCGGGGATGTTTAAAAGTTTTAAGAAAATCAGGTTGACGTATATTGGATGGGGGACCAAGATATTTAGAAATGATTTCGCGACATAATTTTTCACGCTTAAAATATTGACAGTATGGACACCATGTACTGTATTATTTTTTATACTATTAAGGGATGCACACCATATATGTAATTTATTAAATTGCCATAATAATGGAGTTACATTGTTAGTATATCGGTTAGAGAGACATTTTCCTTCTTTATTACACCGTCTCCTAAAAAGAACACAACACCTGATCGGCGATCTTTAAACGCTAAAATTTTAAGTAGGATAAATCAGATTATAATGAAATTTATACCATATATAGAATATAAGTATGCTTAAATAATGTATAAATTAAAATAGATATTAAATTAATAAAAAGATTTTTTATGATAAATTTTAAAAAATTTACTGTTGCAATATTTTTGGAGTTTTTAAAAAAAAATAAAAAATTCTATTTATTTATAAAAAATACATATATAAAATTATAAAAATATATTTGATTTCTATTACCATCTTGTATAACCACCTATTGCCTTAATAATATCATTAATTATTTTAGGCATTGTTTCTATATATTTCTTACAAGTTTTTTCAGATGTTTATTCCAAATCTCTAATAAATTATTCCAGAAAGTTTCTTTATCATTAATATTAATTATCAAATCATTAACTCTTCTTTTTATATTATTTTAAATGTTTTCTATTGAATTTAAATCTGGAGATTTTAATGGCCAAGAAATAGTTCTAATTTTATTATTTTTTAACCATCTTTGAACTATTTTAGCCTTATGTTTAAAATTATTATCATGTTGAAATATAATATCTTTGGAAGCTAAATTATAATATCTTAATGAATACATTAATTATTCTTTTAAAATTTGTTTATAAAGTTCCATATTAAGATTTTCTTCAATTCTAGATAAATATTTTGTATCATAATAAGTAAAACATCACCAAATATTAATACTATCTTTATTAAATTTTGTTATAAAAATTATATGTTAATTCTTTAAAGGATTTGTAGATTTTCTCCAGCAATATTTGCATTTTTTGATTTCAAAAAGTTGAGATTTAATTTCATCAGACCAGACTACTATATTTCAATCTTCTATAGTTTAATTTCTATGTAATTTTGCAAATTCTAATCAGATTTTTTTGTGTTTTACTTAAAAAAGAATTCTTGCACCATATATAAGCTTTAAATCTATTTTTCTTAAGAATTCTTTAAATTGTGTTGACACTAATATTTATTTTTTTATATTTTTTCAAGAATCTATATATATCCATAGCTGTTTTGCACTCTCCTTTTAAAATTTTTCAGACAATAATATGTTTTTTACATAGAGTAGGTTTAGGCAAATAATTAGGAATAGGTTTATTTTCTAATTTGTTTGTTTTAAAATATTTTTTTTAAGTCTAAATATAGTGGAATAACAAATATTGTTACTAATTTTGACAACAACCTAACATAAACTAAAACCTTCTTCTAATAAGATAATGACTTTTGCTCTCTTCTCTATATATAATTGTCTTGAAGACATTTGGTTTATATAAGGTTTAGTAAATTTTTGCATTTTATATTTTTATCAAAAAATATCAAAAGTTGTGTAACAGTAAATTTTTATTAATTGCATTATAAAAAATTTTTTTTATTATTTTAATTACTATTTTATCATATATTAGACTATATATTATTAATTTCACCATTATTTAATCTGATTTGATCAAAATATAATACTTAAGATTAATAATTAAGTGTTGTATTCTTTTTGAGAAATAGTGTATTTGCAATTTGTTTAATATATTCAATAGTTAGACAATTATCAGCACAACATGGGTACTATTTATCATAATTTTTTATATTGCTAAAATATACATACCAAGTATGAAATTTATTATATTGATATAATAATACTGATTTATTATTGATATATTTTTTTGAAAGACATTACCTATTATAGAATTTGGCAATAGTACATGCATTATTTAAAGATAATTTTTTTATTATAATAAATTCATTTTAATAAAGATTATTTTTTAATATAAAATTATAATTAATAAAATCAATTCTATATTCAATATAAATAAAATATAAAATATCTATTGGATGTAGATAGCTTCTTAATAAAAGTAATGAGTAAGATGTATTTATATTGTTATATTAATAAATAACCAAAAAAATAATTATTATCTCATTACTATTAATTACGCTACTTATTAGAAAAATCAAGTGATTGGTTCTATTCCTTGCAAAAATATAGAGAATCTTCTATTGCTTTAGTTAAATTGATAATAATAAATTTTATACCTTATGAATTTTTATCAAGTATATCAATAACATTGTATTATTTTTTTATATATTGTCGAACAATATTAACCAGCTTATAATATGTATCACTACTATTAAAGGGAACTATATAATCAAAATTATTTCTTATTAATTTGAGACAATCAAAAAATAAATATGCTAAAAATATTATAATGCTTTTATTCAGTAAAATAATACACAATTGGATTTTTTTAGGTTTGGTATATATATCTTCAAATACAGTTATTGTTCATCTTTTAAGAGAAAAGTTATTAACTTTTGACATTTTATCAAGTTTTATGATATAGTTTGAAACTATTTGCAATAATTTTATCAGTCTTTTAAATATTTGTATTTGGATTTGTTAATTTGATATTCTATCAAAACCAAATTGTTATTCTTAATATATCTTATTTCATTCTTTTTTTCATTAAACAATTAATATATCTTGTTTAGTATTACAAATTATTAGTTGGAAAGTTTAAAATTAGCCAATCAAAATTCAGGATTTTTAGTTGCAACCAGTTAATTATATTGAAAACAGCTAATTGATTAAAAAAATTTTTATCAACTAAAATCACTAATCTTGTTTTTGAGTAAAGGATTAATAACTTTATTAGTTTTTTTTGATCTGATTTATCCTGAAACTAATAAATTAAAAAGTCACTAAGGTGTATTATTTAATAAGTTAAATATTTCTGGATCTTTATATTCATTAATATTTAAAACAATTCTCTTATATGAATTAAGTTTTTCTATTGCAAAGCAGATCATTAAGCAATTCTTTGAATTATTATAAGTCTTTGGCTCTACTTTCATATAAGTATTTTATAGATAACTTTTTTTAATAATAAAATTTTTAATAAATGAATATAATTTCAAAGAGTATAAAAAAAACTCTCTCCTGATCACGTCCATTTTGTTAAAAATTTTCCTTTTATGGTAATTTAAGCAAGAAAAAATGTTTTATATTCTTTATTGCAAATGAGCCCCAGCTCAGGAACTCAAGAACCTTCAAGACAACTGATGCAGTAGGATGGGACCTCTGGTCGAAGTCTATTCAAGTTTGGGAATCTTGCTTATCCTTTGGTTGCATAAGGAAAAGCCTGTGGCAATTCTCTTTTCTTCAGTTCTCTTGCACCCCATCTTACCCTTATTATATAATAAAAACCATATACATCATCACCATAATACTCACTAAGTCAAATACTTTTCAAAACACATTTACAAATAGAGTTAGTGGGTTTATTGTTTGTTTTAAGTCAACCCATACACACAATATTTTTGTAGCAATATTTGCTGCATCATTTTCATTTTCCAAAAAATTTTCACCCCAAAAACTGAAATCAGTTTACTCCTTAAGATAATTAGTGCTCCTCAATCATTCAATCAAATTTCACTTAAAGATCAAAACAAAACTCGAACAAGCTTAAACCGGTTTTGTACCACAATAACAATCACAACATCAATAACAACTAACACACTACCAACAACTATAATAACAAACAATGTCATGTATACTCTATTATCTATAGTAACCGACAAGCTGGAGAGATGGGACAACGAGCCTGTCCAGGGGCTTCTGAAGGGAAATAGTAGTTTTTTACCTATAGATTATAGTTTACTTGATGTAGTTCTAGCTATAGTTACTTTCATTTTTCTTTTCAATTTTTTACATTTAAAAAATCAAAAGAATTCACAAAATTTCCTGGGATGGTAGGCATAGCCACTATTTAGCCTTATCTAACACATTAATATTGATTTAGAATTCATATACAATATTAAATAAAGAAATGATGTTTACCTACTGGGGAAACCCTTTAAAAAAAATAAATAAATTCAAAGAGTATCGAATTTTAATAAGATCTATACTATACATGTTTTCTTATTACCATAAAAAAAAATTTGATCAACAATACAATTTTGAATTAAATATAATTCCCAATTACTTACTAATTATTACTTAGTAATATGAACATAATATGGTTTTTGAAAAATGTCTGAATTAAATACAAACACATGTATAATCTATACCTTGCTCTTTATATTTATTCTGCTTTTTTTGATCTTCCTATTTTTGTTTATTCAAATTATTTGATTTTTTATAAAATATTGTATTCTGATTATAATGCTAAGATCTATTAAATTCTTATATCAATTTTAACTCTTTGTTATATTCATCTAATTACACTCTATCCAAAAATTTTGGTCTATATGATAGGAATTTTTTACTTAGCAGATCTTCAAAAATATATTTACAATACCTTTCATCAATATAGTAAAAACAAAATAGGCACTATTCAAATTTCATAGCTATTAATGGATATAAATATTCCTATTTATGTTTTCTATTTTTACAAAACTAGAAATATACATTTTGATTATTAATTCATCCAGTTTTAATAAAAATATATTTACCAAAAAAAAAAAACTCTTTTCCGTTTACACCACTTTTCTTAAAAATTTTCTTATAAAAAAACTTTTGAAAAAAGTTAACAAGAAGTCGTGTTTTTTTAACAAAAACTATCAAAACATAATAACAATATTTGTAGAGATAAGTTTTTTCTACATGTCAGTTTTTAAATACTCTGGGCCAGTAGACCAGCTTGCTCTAATACAAGAACTATTCTTAAAATAGGTAGAAAGAGCTTCTTCAGTAGAATTTAGAACTTTAAATAACAAATACTTACCTCTACACCAGCAGCTGGCTTTTCAAAAAAGAAAAAAACTCGATATTCCAAAAAAGGAAAATATCAGGAAACAAAAAACCAGGCAAGCTATCAGAAAAACAATTTGTACCTAAACAACTTCCACCTGCAAAGATGTGTAAATATACTGAATACAATAAAGACTTTATCAGTCATAATATACAAAAGAAATATTTCAATATAACTTACAAACCAGAATTCAAATCTTGATATGATATGGAAAAGAAAAGACAATAAAATAAAGAAAAAATTACTCAAGAAAATTGGCAAGAAGAGTTTTTCTTAAGAAGAGAAGCAAAAGAAAAAGAAATAAGAACAAATTTCAAAAAAAAGTGAAATAAAAAAAGCATTTGCTTAAGAATATGTTCCTAAACTATTTAGTATATAAAATTTTACAGATCAATTATGTCCTTTTTAAAGAGACATAATTATTTATTTATCACTTTAATAGGAACATAATTCAAAAAACACTTGGATCAAGTGGCCTAAATTACAAAAAATCTTGATAAGTGGTTTTTTTTTGATCTTATATTAAAAAAAATTTTTTTTAATAGTAAGAGACATTTCCTCGCCTTTAATTTAGAAATCCATTTTTACATTCACTGCTACCAAATATAATATGAAATGTTAAAGAGTCATAAATAAGACATTGTTTATAATTAATAAATGAAAACTTCATTAAATATAAAAGAAACCAGGTAACTCTATTTTTTCCAAAAAAAAAAAACTTCTTTAAATATATATTTTTCTAATATAAATAAATATAATAAAAATATATAATTAAAAATATACATATAATCTTATTGATATGACCTGTGGGTCTATAGTGCAGTGGTTAATACTCCATAGGTTAGATCACAAGATATTGGTTCAACTCCAGGTGAAGGTAGTTAAACAGAACCTTATAGTATCTGGTACCATAACCTGTTATATGTCATTTCTCATAGGAAGCCATTTCATATGCTGATCCAGCAGGCATTGAGATTGTGATCTCCAGAAAAGGTATAGTGATGTAATGATCGTCTGGTTGACATTATAATGATCATTGTCAGGTTTGATGATATTTCCAGTTCCTTACTAATTCCACTTTCCTCTCCTATAGTCCATAAGACTATAAAAGAAATCCAAAAACTGGTCTGGTGCTAACTGGAATAAGAAGTAATGTGCTGATAGACAACAGCAGCCCCTTAAGGATGAATATGCGGCGGCTTACTAATATATAGGAGTTGCATTCTGCTTGGCATTCATGCCCTTAGATTTGGCAGCTTACGTCAACTAAGAGCCTATAGAGTGTCTACTGGAAGACTAAAGGAATTTTGCCCCACTTGACCAATTGGCCCCCAGATTTGGCAGCCTAAGCCAACTATAGGAACAATTCTTGAAACATTTACTAGAAAGTACATATCCATGGTGGATACTCTGAAAAAAACATAAGAGCAACTTGTGTTAAGCTCCAGTGGTGAAACAAGAATAGCCTACCCAGGTGGTACAGAAGAACCAACCAAAAAACTAGATCATATACCTGTATGTAAATCCACCCTTGAAATATTAGTTGATACTCAGGTAGTAAGGGCAGAATCGTTAGTCAACTAGTATAGCTAGAACTGTTCATGTAATGGTTATTTGTAAATCATATGACTTTCAATAAAATCCTCATGTGTATCGCACCTTAGTCTTTAAAAATAATAATAATAATAATCTTATTGATTCTCTGGAGATCATATGCATTTATTTAATTAATTAAAATATAAAAGAAAATAAAAAGAAAAGATAAAAGGTTTAAAAAAAAACTCTCTTTCAAATAAATCTACGTCTAAATAAAATTATCAAAAAAGGAAACTAAAAATTTTTTCTTCAAAAAAAACTATAAAGGATCCTAGAGAGTCTTCTTCATCCTTCAAGGGTCAACCCTTTGAACCAACCCACACTTTACTTAATATCCTCATCATCAATGTCGACAAATGCCTGGCTGTAATCTTTCACAAAAACAATAGTACCAATATTGTATACAATATCTATCCCATTGCCAACACTCACCTCCCAAAATTTGAAAACTCTCCTAAAGCATGGCTGACACCAGTACACCTTCAAGAAAATGGTCACAAAGTCCTTAAAATAATCTCAATCTCCTTTGAAGTACACAAGAAAGACTCAGAAATCACTATACTGAAGTCAAAACTAACATTTTAAATCCTATATTGCTAGAAACAATAAACTCTTTTTTTGAATACTAACATACCTTTTGCCTATCCAACAATGACAAAGAAGGAATCATAAAGGCACTAATCAAACAAAAACTCACTTACAGGCTTCATATCTCTTGAAACAAAATTGATATCAATATTGACGAAGCAGTCAAAACTTTCTCCTTGGAGCAAAAAACTGAAATACCCATACCCCCTCCAAACACTCCTGCTCTAATTGGGGAAAAGATTAATGACAATAGCATACAGCTTGATTGTGAATCTGAAACAGCAAATGCAACTACTCCTGAGCACATCGACAATCATTCCAACAACTGAAGATCATACAATCCCTTCTGAACAAGACAACAATCACTATAGTACACATGAAACCAATATAGTCCAAACATTAACTGATAACATCACAATACCTATTACACCTCTAAGTACAAATATTTTAACACAAACCAGCTCCAATATAAAAATTGATAAATACACTTTTTCAACCCAATTAGTTGAAACCTTGGAATCCCTTTCCAACTTATGGGCAGATGAAACCAATAAGTTTCTCAAACCTATACAAGTCACAACACCCACTGCAAACAACATTAGAGATAATATACTTCCTAATGAACAGGAAAAAATTCTAAAACTATGTGAAGAATTTAACAAATGCAATAGAACCTCTAAAGCCATAGTTGATCTGTTTCTAAAAATGAAAGCTGATTCAACTGGATCTTCCAGAACAATTCTAAAAGACATTTTCTCCAAAATAAAGCACAGGAACTATGACTTCTTTAGAACATTTGCCAAAGATGAGCTGATTAAAGAACAACACCAGAAAGAATACAAGTCCATTGAGAAGAAATTTCATTCCAATTATCGCAAAGCTAATAACCTGGGATATATTACAAGATCAACTAAAAACAAAATTAAAAAACTAATTAACAAAGCCCTTTTCATTGTTTATCTTAGATCAACAGATCTCACTCTTCTTAAATACTGGCAAATAGCTCAATTGTTAAAATATGGCTTTAACTTCTTTGTGAATCTAACTTTGGAAAAAGTGGATTATCAGGAACCATATCAAACCTGTAAAGCAATGATTCAAAAAAACCTATCTGAATTTCTTGAGGACTCAAAAGATATCCCTATAACAATAATTATTAGACTACCTAAAGCCATTCCAATTACAAAAGCTAGTGACACTAGTGAAGTCGCAAGTAGCCTCAGAGCCTTCTACAACTTTGATCTCTTACTTACCTCCTACTTTGCAAAAAGACCTGACCTTTCAGCTAATCCAATCGATTTTAATAATTGTCTATTTTTGTTTGAAAAGTTCTTCCTGAACAAGGTTCTTTGATTTAAAGCCTGGCTTTAATAATGAAACAAACTATCTGTTCCCACTTATGGACAGATACAAACTAGCAGACCTCAAATTTCATGTTGATAAACTAAGAGAATTCTATTACGTTTCAAGCAAATCTCCTAATTCTTACTTTAATCTTCCTCTATCAAAACTCCATATACAAGGACTTATCTTTATATCTTGCCAAACACTTCCCTGTAGACAACAGTATTGAGGATTTCAAGAAAGGGGTACAACTTTTTAGAGATAACAACTATACTGTCAAGTGCCTTCTACTTGACTATATCAAAGTAAAACATCCACTTCCTTTCTCTTATTGGTATTGTTACACTTGATCTTTACCCAAGATCATCACTACCTCTTGTCCGATTTTTACTAGCATTTACCCTTGAAATGTTATCCCTTCTAGAATAATTATTGTATTATTATCTTTGTTATTGTTTAGCACTATACTTTTCGTGCTAATGTTGCTCTAGAATATTTTCTATTTATTTATTTCTCTTTATTATTGTATCTTCGCCAGAGCATTTGTTTCTATGCTAACACATACAGATAACTGTTCTGACGAATATAACACTTCTTTTATATTTCTATTATTTCTTATAACTCATAATTATTATATACAAAAATAATATAACTCAAATACGTATATAAAGACTCCAATTTCACCTAGAAATTGGCAGGCTTGAACTTATATTTTATCGAATAAATAACTTGACCTTTGAAAAACAAATCACCATTGCCTTTTTCACCTGACCTCATATACTTCAGAATTGTACTAATTTATACACCTCTAGGAACTTTAGCATACCACATTGGCCTGTCCATCTAAAGTGCCTCCCTGCTACTAGTTCTTCGTCTTTATCTTTCTCCTAAGGTAGAAACGATATATGATGGTACTATTGCAGCTCTGGTGGGTTGCAGAAAATCTGTCATAGGAAACATTATTAAAGAGTTTTGTGAGACAGGTACTATAGAATCACAAAAAAAAATAAACACCCGGAATGTCCAAAATTGCTTACTCCTTTCTACCATTCTAAACTTAAGAATTTAGTTATTAACAAAAATCGCCATTTAAACTTTTCTCAAATTACTAATCTTTTTATTACTCAGGAAGGAATTAGCATCTCAAAATGTATATCTGTCATGTACTGCATAAAGAAAATTTAATTCCTGTATTGCTCATCCTAAGCCATTGATCTCTTCAGAAAATATAATCAAAAAACTTAACTGGTTTTTTGCCCATAAAAACTGATCCGTACAAATTTCCTTGATCCAACTTACCCATTGACAGCTAAGGCCTCTAAATATGATTTATGAGAGTAATATATTGTTCCTTTAAAAGATGGAATTAAGATCCTGAACTTCTAATAGGATCAAAACCTGCAGATTATCTTCACAATCATAACTATAAATCCAAATTGTGTCACCCCTCTCTTGTAGAAACTATACAAGGGAAAAAAAAAATAAAAAAAAGACTTTTTTAACAAAGAGAAAAAAAAAAAGCTATCATCTATTTAACTATTATTGAAAAGGTTATATTAGTAAACTTAAAACCCAAGCCCCTTATAATTTCTCACTTCTCATCACCTGTAGTCAGTTAAATTGTTTATTTTCAATGGAGTAATCAATGTTCAAGAACATTTAAGGGTACTTCTAGGAGAGTATTTCTTGAAACTTTACATTTGAAGACTTCTAACCAAAAAGGATGTTGGTTTTTTATTGTTGATTTCTCTCCCAAGCTATGTCTTCTGAAATTATAGCTTCACTCAACTAGTGGATAGTTTCAAGATCCCTTTTTCCAACTATTTTTCTTGTTATCAGATTGGAATAGGACCTAGATCTTGTTGCTACTTCCTGTTCTCAAGAAGGAATAGAAAAAAAAAAATAAAATAAAAGAATAGGAACAAAAAGAGGCTGCTCCTCTACTACTCACAACTTCAACTTCACCTAATACTTCTATACTACTCCTTCAACTAAAAACCATCCAACTTTTTCAGAAACTAATCACATCATCAGTTTAGTGTTGCACGACTGGAAACACATAAGAAATATATGTCTTGTTTATTTTTTCTGTGGCTAATATGATCAACCAATCTGTGACCTTAACCAATTATCTTTCAAGAAATTCAGTGTAACCAAAAATTCAGAATCAAACTGAAGTAGACACAATTTCCCAGAAAAATCAGAAAAAAAGAAGTATGCTTGAGAAAAAAGAAGTGGGAAGCCAAAGAGATGATGAAAAGACTGATGACTTCTTTATTCTTGTTTCTCTAGATTCTTGAATCTTTTGGAGGTCTTTGGGAAATATTTTTTCTTGTCAGTTTTTTTCCTATAAAGGTGTTTTTGCCATAGACCTTTCAGATAGGTTTCTTGTATTTAGTCACAAAAATAAACAAGAAAAGTGTTTTAAAAAAG
Organism: Acaulospora morrowiae; assembly: GCA_910591835.1. Classification (NCBI taxonomy): domain Eukaryota; kingdom Fungi; phylum Glomeromycota; class Glomeromycetes; order Diversisporales; family Acaulosporaceae; genus Acaulospora; species Acaulospora morrowiae. The sequence continues at coordinate 15,547 of CAJVPV010001169.1, forward strand.
AAAAATAAAACAAGTGGTAGCTTCTGCTCGCTCAGCTGATTAAAACCAGTATTGTTTTTAAGAAAAGTGTATAGACTTTATTATTATAAAGACAAAAAATCTTTTGAGAACATCTGTTTTTTAAGTTGGCAAAAGGATCAGCAGAAAGAATTTTGATTTATTGTAATTTCTACTTGTATTATAAAACAATAATATATAATTGTTAATATTTCATTTATGCAAATGAAATTTTGCTGATTTTCAGCAATTAATTTTTATTACTTTATATATATATTGGATAGTGCTTGAACAACTAATTACATTAGATCTATTAATAAATTTTACTTATATATAGTTGTAGTGTAACACAGCGAATCTGTTGCTTTGATCTGACCTATGTCGTGTAATGTTCATCGAATCGTCTCTCTATGAAGTAGGCGTGTATGTTTTTGGTTGAGTATATATTGTTGATCTGTTAATTCATTATAGTTCTATCGAATAATCAACTCTTTTCTCAATTGCTTTACTTGTTACTTTTATACTTTTTTGCTATATACTTGATATACTTGATATACTTGATATACTCGATATACTAGATATACCTGATATACCTAATATACCTGATATACTTAATATACTTATTATATCAAATAGATCTAATTATCTTTTCTTTTTTATCTATCTTTTTGTATTACTATTTTTACCTTTAACAATATGTATAGTTTAAATTAGTAATAAAATTTTTATCTTTAAATAGATTCTCTAAAAAATATATAATCTATTTATAAAATAAGTAATATCTTATCAGATATAGCAATAAATAAATTAGTATTTAGCTGTAATTATAATAATATAAATATTTAATATATTAATAATTATAATATATTAATATATTTATTATCTAATACTGTTCTACTATAAAAAAATTTTTAATAAATTTTTATTTAATAAAATTAAATACATATATTAAATATTAAAAATCTGTATATCAATAATATAGTAAATAATACTTTCAGATTTTCAAATATATATTTTTAGTTTAATATCTATAAGAGACAAATTGCATAAACTTTATTTTTTATAATAGGTTTACTAATTTTCTATATATAGTATATTATTATATTCAAACATTTGAATTATTTTCAAATTTAATTAAACTATATAAAGATGGTACCTTTAATCTTTTTGCTAATTATAAGCTAAAAACATATTGAAGCAAAAAAAATTATATAAGAAAAAAATTCTGATTTAACTTACAGTATATTATAAGCTCATATTTTTTTTAATATAGTAAATCTTATGATATAATATGTTAATATGATACTGTTAAGGTGAAAACACGGCGAGTCAGTCGCTTCAGTCTGACTCACGTCGTATCACGTTTGGGCGGGTTCTTGCTTCTCAAAAGAGGCGTGTGAATTTGGCCAGAGTCTGGTAACGCCAACGCAGATCA
>CAJVPV010001170.1:0-16977 GCA_910591835.1 Acaulospora morrowiae
ATTCCAAGATTTGGTAAAAGTAATGAATATTTATTAAATAATTATTTATTTTAAAATAATTATTATTACTTCGAAGACATTTAAATTTTTTTGAAATAAAAATTTCCGGAGTTTTTTATTTTAAAAAATTCTATATTAAAAATTCTTAAAAACCTTTGAAATTTTTTTTGAGTGGAGATCTCCGGAGATCTCCACCAAAAAAATTTCCTGATGTTAATAATAATATTCTGTTTCCCAAATAAGTATAAATGTAATAAACACAATAATTAATAATTTATAATAGTTTAAAAAGTTCTATAATATTCTAGGAGATTCTAGATATTCCATAAGGTTTTAGAAAGTTCTGGAATGTTTTATAGTATTTTGGGATATTTCAAAATGTCTTAAGGATTTCCAGTCATATGAAATATAATGCAATAAAAGCAAAAAAATTGTTACAGTCGCTTAAACTATAAAATTTATGTAAATAAAAGTAAAGTTCCCAAGGGAATTCCTAGTTTAACTCGATAGTCCATTCTACAGATTCCTTGCTACTTGTGGATATGGTTAGTAAAGTATAATTGATATTATTTATTATTGTGATAATTGTTATTGTTGTTATTGTTATACTGAAAAACTGATTTAAACTGGTTTGGTTTTTTCTTTGTTATTTTGACAAAATCTAATTGAATAATTGGAGAGTGATAATTATCTGAAGAGAGTAAACTGATTTTGGTTTTTTGAAAATTTTGAAATGATACAATAAATAGTGCCATGGTAAAGTTATATATGAAAATTGTATTAAAACAAACAATTAATTCAATAATTTTGTTTGAGTATATTTTTTAAAAAATGTTTAGTTTAGCAAATGTAATAATATTAATGTGGATAGTTTTTGTGATATAGTAAAAAGAAGGAGAGGTGCAAGAAAACAAAAGAAAAAAGAACTGTCACAAGCTTTTTTTTATATAACCAAAGGATAAACAAGACTTTTAAACTTGAGTAGATTTTAACCTAAGATCCCATCTTATTATATTAGTTGTCTTAAAGGTTTTTGAGCTGGGGCTTACTTGTGATAAAGAGTATTAAACATTTTTTTTGCTTAAAATTACTATAAAAGAAAATTTTTTAACAAAATAGATGTAATTAGAAGAGAGTTTTTAAAATAATGTATATATATTAATTGTTTTAGACTTGTATGAGCTTTGTATTTAGTAATTATTAAATAATAATATAGGTTTAGAAGTTGATATAGGAATTGTTATAAAAGAAGAATCAAATTATATATTATTGTTGTTAATTATTTTTATATTATTAATTATATTCTTTATAAATATTAATTAATAAATAATAAATCTTTAAGACAATTCTAAAATTATGATTAAATAAACTCTTAATTACAAAAATTTTTATGTATTCTTTATAAAAATCATTAATTTTATTAATAAAAAAAATTAGAATTACTTTATTTCAAATTTATTAAACAATTACAAATTATTATCAAAAAGTATTTGATAAACAAACAATTGACCATAAACTTTTTTTAAATAAGAAAATCATTATATATTATTTAGTAATATAATAAATTTTATATAATTTTTAACAACTGACTTGTGACAATATTATAATGTAAAAGATATTTAATATTAATATATTAATAAATAATTTAATATTGACTTGATATCAAAACAATATTATTAAAAACTTTAGATTTATTTATATAAATTTACACTAAATTTAAGCATCAAATTAATATTAAAGTAACATTAATAGAAATTTTAATACAATATATAAAAAATATAAAAATAAATTTCTTTTATTTATTTTTTAATTTTATAAATAATTTTTGGTAACAATAATAAATAATTAAAATTTTTTTTAAATAATTATCAAATATATAAATAGAACAAAAATTGATTTGAAGTAAACTAAAAAAAATTTTTTTTTCAATTAAATCAAACAATATAAAATTATTAATAAATAAAAGTATTATTAAATTGATATTTTCAATTAATAAACAATACAAACTTGTTTGATTATCAAAAAAAGAAAAAAAAACAAATTTGTAAATTTATAATTCAAAGTTTTTTCTAGTAATTTAAAATTGACATGATTGTAAAAGATATTTCAAATAATAGCAATGTTTTTAACAAAATATAATAAGCATGATTATATATTTATAGTTTTGTTTTTATATTGTTAAAAAAGTCAATAATTATAAAACATTTGATAGTTATTCTAATCATGTCAGTATAAAAAATAATCATAAATAACTAGTAATCTTAGGTAAGAGAAATTTAACAGTAACATATATAAGCATAAGATAATTTTCAATATATTTAGATGTCTTTTTAATAAAAAGAAAATTATTTAAATTTCAAGTATGTATTTGATTGTTTACTTTTTTAGTTCAGTTGATAAAAATGTAATATGAATTTCTGAAAGAGAATCGAGTGATGCACTATCTGCTTTACCATGCAATTTAACCATGACATACTTTAAATAACAATCATTCATTCGATTTTTAAAAACCCACATATTTAATTGTGCAACAATAAGTTTGATTTTCCATTAAAATAGTTACATTAAGAAAAATTCCAGCGTGCATAGCTTCAGGACACTACATCCATAATTCTTTTTGTTATAGCCTGGTGAGTTCATTTAAATCGTTTTTAATGGTTTTAACAAATTCCCAAACTGTTCTTTTTTCAATAAGCGAAGTTGAATAAAGATAGAAAGGGAGACAACAAAGATCGAGATGGAAATTTAACAAACAACGATACACGATATAATTCTAAGAGAGGTAAGTAGCGTAATTAAATTTAGAAAAGTAATAAACGAGCATATTATTATACGTATTTTGCATTTCTAAGGAAGGCAAGTAACATAAGCCAAAGTTTTTATATAACAGTGGAAGAATGAATACTACTGTAATTATTAAATACGTACGTAATTAGAATAATATAATATATTAATATTAACGAAAGTTGATTGTAAATGATTTATGTAATACGTATGACGACAATAAGACAATATATTATGTAATGGTTTCACCGCGATCTATTATACAGTACAGTAGTAGTTTATTTATTTAAATCATTGTATAAAATCCAATAAAATAAAGATAAGTTTTTTGTAAAATCAATTACAGTATTGTACACGCCTCATAAAATCCCTCTCCACCGTTACGCGAATCTGAGCTAACTTTAGCGATATATTACCGATATCTGTACAGTATAATCATCCGGAAAAATAAGCAAAAGGATTCAAATCTAAATACTTTATTTCTAGGTTAATTGGTTAATGTAATAGATGTTTCATTACTCAGACCAGCTGAGAAAAATTTCTTTGGTAAAATATTTTGTGATCATTCCGTCCTGCTCTTATCACCCTTCTCATTTGTATTGTCTTTCTCATTATTACCTTTTTGCTCATCATTACTAATCTCCCCCAAGTCTATTACGGGCATTCTTTCCCCAATATATTCATCGTCTACTTCATCATCATTGGCACCAGGTCGGTCCAGATACACAAAACTTCCCAGATTTAATAAAGGTCTGGCGGGAGCCACCTTGGGCTCGGGACCACCCAGCAACACGTGTTCAAATATGAATCTCACCACGTATATGAAGTCTTTGATCACGTCATACGGATTTATGGCGTCTAGTAGGTATAATATTAATGAGGAGGGTTTGGTAGATGAAGGTTGGTCACGATATTCTTGAGCAGAGAACGCCTTCAGTTGGAGTATGGAGATTAAAAAGAATTCCACGGACACGAGTATAGATTGGATTCCAGTTGACACGTCGTCAGCAGTCCTTTGAAAAGATTTGATCAGGAAAGATCAAATATGTATACTATATGTATATAGTTTTGTAATAAAAAGACGTTCTTTTTTTTTTTTTACCACGAATCCCTTAAATTTTCTTACCAATATTCCGTTGATGATAAGAAGTCTTGATTATAAACAACGATTAAAAACAGGGATCAATTAAATAATGTACTCACTCAACCAATTTACGAACAATAATCATAATTGTCTTACTTAACGACACCAAAATACTTAGGGCGTGGCCTGTGATGGCATTGGGGATGAAAACAGTATCAAAATCAAAAACGATGATCCATTAAAAAACAAAACAAAACAAAATTCTACCTTGATATGTAACAAAGAAAAGGGCCTGTCAAAAAACAAATGAAATTACAATGATTTGTTAGAATCAGAAAACATTCTCCACGGAGATCCTTCAATCGCTAGAACTTACCCAGTTAATGCAGACATCTTTTAATGTTAATTGTTGGTGCGCTAAATCGTCTCTAACAGTTACGAAAAGAATATTCTGAATAATTAGAATTTTATCGAGATTAGTCGGGTGCAGATTACATATTTTCTAAACCCGATCTTTTTATTTCTCCTAACCTTCTACACTCTTCAACGCAACTTACCATACTCATATTCGCAATTACTGAAGAAATTGTCTGCACAATTACCAAATGAATCTGCGGGAAGTAAATTGACCAACTTGCTTTGCAATATATACCAACCGCCTCCAATATTAACGTAATGAATGTGGTCGCATACAATATAAACACATACTGTATCACCGAGATTTTTAATGCCGGCAAGAACAATGGGTGTTTGCTAGGATTGAAATGCCAACAACATAGAGGAAATGGCATTCGAGTGGATTGAACGCTGGAAATTTTTGTTTTTCGGTCGAGCTCATTGGGGCCCAAATATTCCAGGAGCAGATAAAAGAATGAAATGATGGCAGCGGCTTGGTAGGCATCGCGTATGGTGGTGAAGTAGACGGACTGATAGATAAAGAGATAGGCGAGTAGGTCGAATACCGTGTACACCGGGACCATTAATAGCAGCCGGACTATTAACCTCTGTTCTTTTGGCTTGTATGACAAAATTTGATTAACACAGTACAGTACAATACTGTAGTAAGAATTCAATACAATACGTAGTGTTCAAAGTGAGGGTTTAACCACCTTAGTATAGTTTTTCAAATGTTGAAAGATTAGCATAAATGTTAGCACACATGCTAAAAATGTAAACGCTGATGCCACTATCCAACCTGTAGCATACACTTTAAAAACAACGGATTTTTGTGTTTAAAATTTATTATCTCTTTTTCGGGCTCACGAAAATAGTGTAATGACTTACACGGCAGGTGAAAATTTCCATATTCATCGTGAAATGCCTTGTATCCAAAAGGATTCTCCACAGAAGGTTCCCGCGGGCATGTCCTGTTGAGTAATACGTCCATTCTTGTATTTTTCTTGGTATAAAATTGGTTGACATACAATATATGCAACGTGGACTTGGAAACCTTTGTGAAAACAAATTATTGAACTATGGATTTGGGAATGTAAAGGTTGTTGAAAACTCGTATCGATTCACTAGAAGTTCAATGTTTTCAAAATAATTCAAATCCTGTAGATGCAACAACGATAATTAGTGATGAACAGAATTCGGAAAATCGCGAAGTACTGTACAGTACGTATATGAGAACCGGATGAGTTTCTCCGTAAGCCACATTTACTCCGGCCATATAAGCCACGTAGACGAAATTACTAAGTAGTAGTAAGTAACCATAAGCAAATAAAAACATGATAAAATCATGTTTTTGGAAATTTGAGGAATGAAATGTTTGGTATTTATAAATGAGATCCATGGAAGAAGAAACCATTGCACAAATAAAGAATCATTCCATCCTACACCATGCGTCGGTTTCATTGGATTAATCTTCTGTGAACGGACGAACGGGAATCAATTTTAAATTCCGTTCAAAATATAGTAATTAAAATGAAGCCGAGTTAACTACTTTGTTAATGGCCGTGTAAGCTGTGCAAGAACTGGGAGATATTCTTAAGTGACAGTAATGATTGAAAGTGTCGATCGAAGAATTTATTGCTTTCCTAGTCTTTGAATTCATTACCACTCAACTCAATCGATACGATCAATGACATTCTTTGGAAATGAAGGAACGAGAGTCTCTGCAAATAAGTACGCACGCACGCACGCACGCACGCACTTGTGCGCTTACGACATTGAGGCTTAGACAGAATTACCAAGCGCAATGTCATGAGATCGTCACTATGATGCTCAATGAGCGGATTCTTGTTATAAAGTTGTTAATAGGAATTTATCATATTATGTACGTACGAGAATCCTGTGTCATCCCGTGCAAAAATGGTGTCTGGGCGTATATATGAAGATATAGAGTACCTACCTAACGAGTACAGTATAGTACTTTGCATAAAACCGTAACTGTATTCATGACGCAGACGATATAATTTAATCGACTGCGTGTTAACAGGTAATTTACCTAGTATTCTTAACACAGGAAATGTAATTAATCAATTGCAAGAATGGAAATGGATATAAAATACACGCAACTACTAGGTTTCTTTATATAGTAAACATCGAAGAACCAATACATGCATATTGCGTTCATAACAAGTTTTGTTAATCGAGATTTGTGTTCATATACAGTAAGAGGAATCCAGTAATCGATCAACGCACGGTAAAAACAATGAAAAAAAAAAAAAAAAAAGCTTTCATATTTCAAAAGAAATTTGCCGTTACTAAAGCAACTCTGAACAAAAAAAATGGCAGATCTAGAAGTGGGTGAGCCGACCTACCAACAAGACCGAAGGATACTTAAAATCATTTTAGTATGGCTACTGGGAGGCATCGCATACATTTGCGTCTATTATTCGATATTTGATCAAGTACCTTTCTACTGGTTCCATTACGATAAGCATCGTCACGATTCTTTCCCTTCAGCTGCGCACAACTCAGAACCATTCTATGATTCTTCACCCTCCACCGCGAATAACCCAGAAATTTATTATGATCCTCCACACTCCACCGTTCATGAGTCGAAAACTCTTCATAATTCTCCACCTTACACCACGCATGATTCTGAAATTCTGCATGATTTTCCATCTTCCGCCACGTATAATTCAGAATCGCCTTCGCCGTCACAGACCCCTAATGATGCATCCCCAGAATCTCCAAAGCATCCATTGTCACATCTTCATCAAATATATGTTGTGAACGCTTATTACGTTAGGTTCTATACACCTTCTTGTTTTTCTTCTTACTATCTCTCGGCTAACATGAGCACCAGCGTAGAACCCGGCATTACGAACAGTTCGAATGTTAATCCAAATTCTACACAAACGACAGAAAAATCCGTAAAGTTATCTATATCCTCAGAAAATATTACCATCTGTTACCAAAGAATCCACTTGGAGCATCTGCAGTTCTATGAGGAATTATCGAAAAAAGGAATCACGATAAAAATTAGACATGAATTTTGGGATTTGATCAATGTGGTGAGCATTGAGTTCGAAGAGAAACACTTGGATATTGTGAAGAGTATCAAAGGTGTCAAGAGTATTCAGAGAGTGGTATGTACGTATGTTAATTCGATTTTCTTCGAATTTCAATCTGACGTTTGATTTCCGCCAATAGTATAATCACCGGATAATTCCTCGGGCAATCGAAAGCCCATTCGTGGAATCTAAAATCATAAATAAAAAACGTGATGATAACGGTAATTCCTATTCAAAAATCCTGTTCATATATTTTTCTTGAATTTGTTTTTTTTTTAAAGTAATTTAAATTTACGTACAAAGAATCATTGGAGAAGCGGGAATGGATCCCGGATGCAAAAATTGAATTCGCTCCTGGAAATGATGTAAATTCAATTCATAATCTCACTGGAGTTAAACTGGCCCGTCAATATTATGGTTTAACCGGGAAAGAGATTAAAGTCGGGGTCTTGGATAGCGGTAGGCAGTCATTTGCTATGATCTCACCAATTTGATAAAATGCTTCACTCCGAATCTCCTACCGTAACACAGGGATAGACTACACACACCCGGCACTTGGCGGATGCTTTGGTGAGGGTTGTCGAGTACGCTATGGCTATGACTTTGTCGACGACGACCATGATCCTGGAGATGATTGCATCGGTCATGGAACTCACGTGGCCGGTATCATAGGAGGCGACGATCGTAGACCTGAAGGAACTGGGTTCACGGGTGTTGCACCTGATGTGATATTTGGAGCTTATAAAGTGGTGAAGTGTAATGGATATGCCCCTAATGATATTATATTGAAAGGAATGCAAAGAGCTAAAGATGATGGGATGGATATTATTAATCTCTCGCTTGTATGTACATTCCATGGCAATGAGTTTAAGTTCGCGTTAAAATTTTCATTACTTACTATTTCTTTATTTTTCAACAAGTCAGGAGATGGGTGGGCCGAATCACCGACGTCGGAGATGGCCGACATTCTTGCAAAATTAGGAATTGTCGTGGTAGCAGCAAACGGAAACTATGGTACCAAAGGGCTCTGGGAATCCGGTGTGCCTGCTATAGGGCTTGATGCTATATCTGTTTCGTCAGTAGAAAATACCCATCTTACAGTGCACAAAGCGTTTGTCACCAGTAATCGATCTATTGAAATTGGTTGGTTATCTATTACATTATCGAATTCTTGATTCTGGGATTTGTTCTTCACTAATGATGCGTAATATCGTGAGATAGACTACATAACCAAACTTGCAAGACCTTTTCCACTGTATAAGGTTAAAGTAGCTGTGTACTCAAACAACAAATGTTTAAAAGATTTTTCTGTCTATGAATCAAAGATACTCGTAATCGATCTTGCAAATTTACCGAAGAATTGTACATTAGCGGTAATTTCCAAAATTCTATTCTTATTTTCCATGTAATGCTTCTATCTAATTCCACAATGAATATTTTAGTCGTCTAAAATACAAAAATACGTTTCTGGAATATTCGCATTAGAAAGTAACTCTTCACTTCCTCTATATCCTATGTTAACGCTACCTACGCAATTTACTGTTCCCTATGCGACCTTGATCCCCAAGCAATTTCATCAACTTGTTGCACTAGCCGCGGAATTTCCTGAATTGGAATTGGATTTCTCGGACACTTATACTTACTTGATACCTAATGAATTTGGAAAAGTTGTTTCACCTTTCGCGTCTTGGGGTTTAACTCCTGAATTGGATATTAAGGTACTGTGCAAAAATTCAAGAAACAATATCATTCTTCGCTTATTTTTATTCACAACCCCTTATGAATATTATAATCTCTGTTAAACCTTTCGCCTGGTAAATAACAATAAATAGCCAGTGAGTATTTATATCCTTTTCTAGTTCTTTATATATGTCGAAAAATTTTTTCTGATCTTGGAATTCACGAATCAAACCTTTACACCTGCAGGAACTTTCAGCGCCCGGAGGAATGATATTCTCACTTTATCCTCTAAAGTATGGTGGATACTCCATGATGTCTGGAACTAGCATGGTAATTGTGGCTCTTTATTTTCAGGATTTTTTTTCGACACAACATCTTTAGTGAACATCATTATTCTCAATCACATCTTAGTCTACACCTTATGTTACGGGATCTGCAGCCTTGTTGCTAGAAAAACATGGCTATCAAGGTCCAAGAGCCTCTCTGCTAATCCGTCAGGTGCTCATGAATTACGCCATACCCACTGTCGATGTAAAAAATGAATTCGCCTCAGTACTTCAACAGGGTGCCGGCCTCATTAACATATACAACTCCGCCTCCGTTTCAACATTGATCACCCCCGTAAAACTAGCATTGAATGACACGCTCAATGGAAATTTCAGTTGGCGTCCATTGTGGATTTACAATGGAGGAAATAACCCAAGGAATTATACACTTTCAAATCTTCCGGTGGTTTCTGTGGATGGATATGTTAATGGGACTCGTAGCGCTTCGTACAAACGGATGAAGTTCAATAATCAAGTGATAGCAGATGTGGAGTTTCATGAAAGTTTCGTGACAGTTGAACCGGGAGAGAACAAAAGTGTATTGATAAAGATCACTCCGCCGAAGGTCAGCGGCACGAGCCGTTGGTTTTACAGTGGATTTATTTTGGTGGAGTCGAGGAACGACGGTGTTAATCTTACCGTTCCTTATGGTATGTGATATTTGTTCGATTCCTGATGCGAATCTCAAGGTTCAAAGCCAACTTAGCTAATTTACAATATTGTCTTACTTGATGAATAAAGCCGGATATGCATCAGCAGTAAGAGAACTTCCAATGATGCCTTTACCAACCTATCCACGACTTTTAACATCCTCTTTAAAAGTGGTGCCCGAAAATGCATCTGCCACCTTTAGCATGTATGGTTATGACGTCCCAATTGTCCAATATGTTTTATCAACTCCTACTCGTTATTTGCGTGTTGACATTCTCGACGAAAATAAGTCCGTATTGTTTCTATACGCAAAAGCCAATTACGTGAGCAAATCTCGATTGACCAAAGGAATTCCGCTGTTTTTTTATTGGGATGGTTCGAACGGTTATAAAAGTCTCAAGAGTAATAAATCCTACGAGATCGTGCCGGATGGAATTTATCACATAAGGTTGAGTGCGCTGAAGTTGTTAACAGATCCTGAGAAGGATGAAAGTTGGGAGAGGTGGATTTCTCCCGAGATAATTGTAAGCAGCCATTAAGTTTGTCGATTGAAGGAAAGGGCGGTGACAGTGAGAATGGATTAGTGACGTGATGGAAGGATGGAAATATGAAGTTCTTTTCCGCAATTTCGGGGCTCTTACTAAATTCCAAGAAAAATAACTAATCTATTTATGGTGTAAATTATTCGTGGTTTAAATTTTTCACCATTGATTTAATCCACTTCTTTCTTGATTGCAAAAAATCCTTCTAGAACATTTCCTATTAATAACAGAAACACTATTTATTCTGATAAAATTTATTATTGCACGAAACGAATTGTTGATTTTAGAAAAATTTTTTTTATCAATCGACATTAAAATTATCATTAAACGAACGATACTTGACACGTATAAGACCTTTAAATGCCATAAAAAATATCTGCTCTATACTGTTCATCATATACACAATATATTATGTATTGTAATGTGAAGGATGTTTATGCGAATGGCAATTTTTCTACGTAGTAGCTGACATTATTATATTGCATTTGGAAATATCGATAAATAGTTTTTATCAAGATTTAAGTTTATGTGTAATATATACATATATATATATTGCTTTGCTTTAATGACGTGGAAAATTTACTACAGTATTACGTATTTCGAGTCTCAATTATTTGCATTAAATAAAATGATTCATAAAATCAATATGTTTTTATATTTCTTTCTTTAAGGGTATTACCTTTTATTCTAAGATGCCTAAGAAAATCAAAAAACCGGGTTCTTTTTTTAACGGGATGCAAGTTTTAAATTTTTATGGCCCCTTAAAAAGGTTTATTTTTTTTTTAAAAAAAAGTTAATTCCAACTTGTTACGTAGTATCTTTGACGCGAGTAAGAATTCCAGAATTAAAATACTGTAAACATGTAATAATCGTGCCCTGTTTAATACTATATCATAAACGGTTCATCGGATTTATCAGGTAGCGTAAGTGAAAGTCATACTCTCACTGGAACATTGACTTTCGATCTTGGAAATGCGCGATGGATTTCTATTGATGGATGTGTCTTTGAAATATACAGTAATCATAAATACATGTAGGTCACGTGGTTAAATTAATGGTTGATTTAATGGGATGAAATATCATAGATGACTTTCACCGTACGTTCGGGACAAAAAAAATGACAATACCTCTGTTTTCTCTTCGACAGACTTACTACTACGATAAAGTAATTAATTGGTTTCCAGGTCACATGGCAAAGGGCTTAAGAGTGATATCAGAAAGGTTATCAACTGTAGACGTTATCGTTGAGGCAAGGGATTCTAGGATATCCTTTGTTATTGGAAAAGTTTGATAAAAACCTCGGAGAAGTGAGCGATGTATTATCATTAATTTTGCACGAATATTTTTTGTAAGTTTACATCCCTTTATCGTCCATAAACAATAAGTTCGAAGAAATCACAAGATTCAAAGAACGAATTATTGTCTATAATAAGTGTGATTTGGCAGAAGAGAATACTCAAGGTGTATGTGTGATGCCAACGTACTTTTTGATTTTTTTATCGATTATATTTTTACCTGGTTTCTCTTTTTATAAGACGATAAAGGGTGCATTCAAAAAATATCGCAACCAAGATGTGATATTCACGAATGCCAATATGGACAAGAATGTTAAGAAGATTGTCGATTTTGCCGCAAGTGCGCATTTTCTATATTTTCACTTCTGATTCATTTTTAAGAAATTATTTATCACATTTGAATAACGCTTATGTGAAGATAAAGCAAAAGAGAATCCAGAGAAGTATCCATTTGTCATGGTGATGGTAGTAGGAATGCCGAATGTCGGAAAGTCATCTCTGATAAATTCCATGCGAAGGATTGGCGTTCATAAAGGTGGAGCATAATTTGTCATAATATATATATATATATAACCTCAATGCTGATACATGAAGTCCTAATAGGAAAAGCAGCAAGGACTGGAGCACTACCGGGAGTGACAAGATCAGTATCAGGGACAACTATCAAAGTGTTGGAAAATCCTACTGTCTATTTGATTGATACTCCTGGTAAAAATTTTTTTCATCATTTCTTTGTGAAAGTGATATTAATTCTGAATAAATGTGTAGGTGTGATGATACCGCATATTCCAGATCCAGTACGTTCTTTAAAGGTCGCGTTAACAGGTATCTTGAATAGTTCCTTTGTAATTGACATCACACTCTCTGATATATATGGCAGAATATTAATCTGAACACGTTTTTATAGGTGGCATAAGAGATCATTTGTCAGATGAAGAAGTAATGGCAGATTATTTGCTCTGGAGATTAAATCATTTTGGAAACTTTAGGTATTTGGTGACGAAGTATTATTATTATGGCTACTCCTATAGAATAAGTTTAAAGAGTATCCAATCATTACAGTTACGTCGAAAAATTCAAACTTCCCGGTCCAACCGATGACATTTACTCACTTCTTCCAGCGATCGCAAAACATATCGGAGCCTTACATAAGTATGGTGAATACAATTTGCAACAATCTGCTATGTTCTTCATCAAACAATACAGAAATGGGAAATATGGCAGATATACATTAGACGATGTCTCGCCGGAGGGACTAAAATCATATTTCGAAAATGATGACGATCCGGGAAGGGAAATAATGATGAGTAGGAATCAAGAGAAAAAGATGAAATGGGCAGCCGCCACAGAAAAAAGATTAGAAAGGTGGAAGAAAAAAGGGTTTGTTGTGGGAAAAGGAAAGAAATAATATACATAATATAGTGAAGTTCAGCAGAGTTTTTTTTTTATTGGTGATAGAAAGAACAGAATATTACTGTACAAGATTGATGAAAACATTGGATAAGTAATAGATATAATGCCAACGAGTTGTTAAGATGAATATGGCATTGCCTTTTTAAATGTACAAACACTCAAGGTTGGTTGAAAAAATATGATCAACATATTTTATTCATTTTATCATTTTCAAGGTAATCGTATAAACATATTTGGTAATACAGAGAAAAAAAGAAAAATAATGAAATGAAAATGAAATGATATCGATATCTAGATAGAATTATATCTATTAATTATCTGAAAGACTTCATAATCCTCAACGGAAAAGGCACTGACAAGTTTCCTGAGGGGTTTCTCGTAATATTCCTGTTTACAAGTGGATTTACATTCATCCTTGAAGTTTTTTCCTTGGATCCTCAAATCACCAAACCATGGACCGGCATTATCATGATTTAGTACTGCATAGTTTTCACGTATCAACCTACTCCACACAATCTTCTCAGGATCCTCGCTATCAAAACTAAATATGAAAGCATTTTTTGCGTATTTGTATCCACCAGAATTGGGACCACAGGACCAGCTGTACGGATTATATCCACCCAGTATCTCGCTCGTTCCACTCACTTTTATTATTACTACTGTCGCTCCACGGTCATCACAACATCTGTGAAAGTCTTTTGGCGTAAATCCATCTCTATTTCCTCTTAACAGTAAATTAAAACTGTACGGTGAATTTTTATAACTTTGATACGTCTCAAATCCATAATCGCAATCTGATACATTAAAGTCGATCCAACTCGAGATCAGGGACGCATGTCTGGTGGTAATCAGGTTGGAATTAATCGGTCCCCGTCGTGGAGATGAAAGTGAATTGCTTGGTCGAAGCTTCCTGAAAAAAGTCGATATAATAGATCTGTAATGATCCGGAGAAAAAATTTTTTCGAATGGTTCAACCCTATTCCAGAACTCTTCTTTTGGAATGTGATTGAATTTTAGTAGCGGAAGAAATTCTCGCAGTCTTTCTTTTAAATTGGAGAAATCTTTATCTTCCCAGGATTCTGTGGTAAATCTTTCTCCTTCACCGGCAGTCAATGGGACCTGCGCCATTCCCCATTTAATGACATGCATCCAAACATCAAGTTCTTCGAACTGTAGGTCGTGTCTCTTCAGCAATTCCCTCAGTACATCTTGAGGCAATTCGCAAAAATCTTCGGACTCAAAAATACAAGTCGGTTTTTCCTCAAGAATTCTGGTACAGAAATTTTGCAAATGACCAAATGAATGTGAATTTGATACTTTGTGGACAGTGGAAAAATGACATGTTAACCAATCTTTATGGTTTTCGATGAGTTCCATTTGCATTACTTTAAATAGATCTGTGATGTTGAATTCATCAAATGCTTCGAGAAGCTCGAGGATTACGATCGGTTGATGATCGGATAAGTTCAATAACCCCCCATACATATATCTGTAGTTAAAGCAAACGTTGTGTAAATATTCAATTAATGATAAAGAATGAATTGTGTTCTCGTTTCTTACCTGATTATTATTTCAAATACTTCAGGCTTTATATTAGGTTTTTCAAACGTAAGTAGATCTCCCTCGGATTTTGACCAATTTGCCGATAACGCTCTATCAAAATATTTCGACCTTGCACTCAATATCACCGAATGCGCTTTAAATGTTTTACAGCTGTCACCCTGGCCAACTGTGATTGACAAATCACAATATTTTTGCGTCTCGAGGAATTTTATAAAATCTCGAGATAGATTGACATAATTTTCTTCGGACATTGTGAGATAGATATTTTGAGATTGAAAATTTTACGTCCATCTGATGTGTTATAAAATTATCTGAATCGGAGTGTGTATCCCGAAAAATATTTACAGTGTCTTTGATGACCTCCAAATACGATCACAGCTATGCAGTGCCACCATTGAACTGGATTACTGGATTGGGGCCACCATTGGAACTGGCGTGTTGTCCTTCTACAACGGTACACTCTTTGGGTATAATTTTATTAATTTTATTAATTTTATTACATAATCAAAGAAAATATGTAGAATCTTTGTTGTAAGTACAATGAACAAGATTTCGGAAATACGAACATAATTATACCTTCTTTCCCTACAACCTTTTAATTTTTCCGTTTATATTTAAAATGTTTGACAAAAATTATATTTGTACATTATTAATTTTTTTTAAAAGAATGTATATTCAATATACGTCTTGAGTTACGATTATTTTATTCTATATTTTTATTCAGAATTAATAAATAAAAAAACAATAAATTTTTACCTTTTTATGTCCATTTTTTGAATTAAAAATTTTATATCTATAAAATACTGTAATTACAAAATTTCTAATTTTAATTAATCAAACTTTTTTATACAAGTTATAATCAAATATTTGAAAGTTCCACATTAAATAGATAATTTTTATTATATAATTATAGTAAAATAATAACATATGGATTTAATTAATCTTAAGCTCTTTCTGCTAATATTTTTTCCAATTAAAAAAAAAAGATATTTCAAAGAAGTTTTAAAAATCTTTTTGTAATAAAATTCACTTACTTTTCTTAATAACATCATTATTCAAAATTTTAGTTTTCTTTTTTTATTATTTATTTTATCTTTGAAATAGATTTGTAAGTGAATATAAAAGAAAATCTATTTATAAAATCAAAAGCAAAAAAACCTTAATATATAAAAATATTTTTCTTTTCAAAGATTCAAGTCTTTAAAAAAAATGGTTGCATAATTTTAAAATTTTATATTGTTTTTGATTTTTTTGAAATTTGTTTATTTCAATATCAATATTTCTAAACAATAATTTGTTAAAAATTTGAACAATTGATTAATATTTAGCAAATATATAAAAATATTATATTCATATGATTTATTTTATATAACAACAAATTTAATAATATAATTAATTGTAATAAAATAGTAAAATATTGAAATATTTATTTGGTTTAAAATAATTTATTTTTTTTTTCTCTTATATTAGTTTTTTAAATTAAAAAAATTTTTTAATTTAGTTTAATAATAATCTTTTTGTTAATTATTTTGAAAAATATTTAAACAATAAGATTTTATAATAAAAAAATATAAAATATTTTTTCTTTGGAAATTAAAACAATTATTAGTCTCTTGTTTATTATATAATCTTGAATAGTATCTAATAAAAAATTAGAAATATAAGTAATGTCTAAATATATGAGGATGTTATAATCAAATATATATATTTGTTTTCAAGTTATAATTAAAATTAAATATATTTTATTTAAAAGTTAATATATAATAAGTAAAGTTAAAATAAAATAAAAATAAGTTGATTATTTTTATATATAAAAGTATTAAACTATTTTATATAGATTTATTTTTGAATTATATAAAAAATTTGATAAATTTATTTTTTAAAATGATTTAAATATTTAATAAATAAAAAAAATCATAAAATTATATAGATATTAAATTATTAACATATTTAATATATATATGTAATATATATTATTGTAAAAAATATATAAAAAATTATTAATTGATAATATTATTTTTTTAACAAATATAATCAAAATTTTTAATTGATATATATTATTTTATTATTATATCTTTATTTTATTTTTTTTTTATTAGAGTAGGTAAACACCATTTCTTTATTTATTCGTATATTACAAGGTATACATTTAGAAAGAAACAACATCTCTCACGT
>CAJVPV010001171.1:0-16976 GCA_910591835.1 Acaulospora morrowiae
GTTTGAGTTATAATATTTTCGTATAGGATAAATATATGCTATGGTAAAAATATAAGCTAAGATATAGATACTATTTTTATCAGAATATTTAACTATAGTAGCATTTATATAAATAAATACTTTGGCAAAGATAATATAGAAAATAAAGATAAAATAAAATAAAAATGTTCTAGAAATAATAAAGATACAATAAATACAATAGATGTCAAAAGTGCAGTAACAGATCTGAATACAAAACTATTCTAGAACAGCTAACATTTCAAGAATCAATGCTAATAAAAATCAAGACAAGTAAACCCTTTGGCACCTTGGAAGAAATTTAGAATGTTATCAATTACTGGGAGAGGATAGACATTCTTTTCTGTAATCTCATTTAATTTTTGGAAATCTACATAAAACTTTTTTTGCCATTCTTCTTTGGTACAATTACAATTGGTGATATCCAAAGGCTAGAGGTAGGACTGATGATTTCTTACTTTAGCATCTCACCAATTTTGCTCTTGATGAAATCCTGTTGATCTGGTGAGGTTCTATATGCATATTGCTTGATGGGTATTGCCTTTCCTGTATTGATGAAATGTGTGATCACAGTGGTTCTTCCTAGATCTTGAGTTTGGCCTTCTTTAGAGATATGTTCTACAAACACATCTTCATTTCTTTTATAATTTGACAACTACTTCTTGTTGTTCATTAGTTATTAGATTAATTTTGGATGTTGCTTCTTAATGAATCACGTGATCAGAGAGATAGATCGCTGGATTTTCTTCGATTTGGGCTTCAAGTTTTTCAGTTTCTTTATGTTTCTCATATTTTTTAGCATAGTCAGAGTAGTAGATCTCTTGTTCTTCCAAATCTTCATCATCGTACTCAATCTCTTCAAGTTCATTATCACTGTTTTCTGAATCCATAATGTACTGAGATGTTTCATCAGTAAAGTGGGTAGTTGCAATTTTGACAGTTTTGTTCTAATGTTGAATCTGTAAGATTTGGGAATCAAAATCCCACTTGGCCCTCATCTTTTGAAACCAATCAATTCTCAAAAGAAAAGTTTTCTCCTGAGATTCAATAACTTGAAGCTTGATCGAAATGATTAGATCTTGAATACAAATTTAAACTTTGGTAATTTGACTCAATACACAGACTCTGTTTCCATTGACAGTGACTACAATAGTTTTGAACAGAGTATCTGGTTCCAGTCCTAACTTATGCATTAGTTTATTCATAATGATACTGACAGCAGCTCCTGAATCAAGGATAGCAATCACAGGATTTCTCTTGATTCTGACATAGCATTTAGCCGATGAAGATTTCTAGAGTCATTTTCTGATTGCAGGATTTTAACAAGATTCTTTTATTGGTTAGAGTATTGGAGCATTTGTCTCACAGTAGCACTTGATGATAACTTGAGAATGTCTTCAGAAACATCATATGGTGTAAGCTGATCAACCACAGACAGTTGGAATTTTATTTTTGGCTTCTTTGTCTTGAATGAGATAGGTTGTACTGGAGAAGGTTGATAATGAACAAATGGGTCTTCTACTTTCTTTGGTTGAATAGTATTCTTCTTTGATTACAGGTTATGTCTTACTTGGCTATACTTGAAACAAGTTCTTATATCTCTCTGTGGTATATATGCTAGTGGTGACATGGAAGTATCAGGCTTGGAATAAGGCTTATTCTTTCTTTTAACTTTGGCAGAAATATCTTCAATTTGGGCTGCAAGTTTTAGATGCATCCTTTTGAACTTCTGGACAAGATCATCCATGGAATCTCGAGAGGTTTCTTTATTTTTGAATCCAAAAGTCTTCTTTGGTTTGGCTTTGATAGGTTGTTCATAATTAATAAGGTCTTGACTGTTTTCATATTGTTAAGAAAATTGTAATGCTGCAGCAATATCTGCAAGTATATTCATAGCTACAAGAGAAGTAACTTCAGGTCTTAATCCTCTAAAGAAATGACAAAGTTTTTGAAGGTGACATGTTTTCTTCAAGGTTGACTCGTTTAATAAGTTTTTTGAAATCTGTATAATAAGAATCCATAGATTTAGAAGGGCCTTGACTTCTTTTTTCTAAGTCTTTAAGCCATTTATTTTGCCATTATTAAGTACAGAACTTGTCTTTGAATGCTTCTTCAAGATCTGTTGGTCTGTAGGAATCTCTAGTATAATCAGTTTCATTGATAGTAACATATTCAATCTACCAATCTTCAGCTTCATTCTGGAGGTAGCAGCTAGCATTTGCATCTTTTTTGTTTGTTCCCATTCATTTATTTGACTTGTTTTGACAAAGGCGAAAAACCAGATTAAAGAATCTTGAGTTTTATCTCCAAAGAATGATTCCATTCAAAGAACTTGAGCATTGTTGTTGGCTTTTAAGTAATCAAATATATTTTGTATAGTTGCTATGGTATTTAAAGTATTGGGTTCTTGAAATAATAAATCTAAATTTAAATCTTTGTATTGAATAAATAATTAATAAAGGGATTGTCAGAAATAATATTGGAAGTATTTGAAATATGTTTAGACGAATTAGAACTTGTATCTTTCAATAAATTGTTTTTAATTAGTTAGATAGTAAAAGGAATATTAAGGGAAGAGGAGAGTTCAATAATTTCTATATCTGCAGGGTCAAAAACAAAATTATAATAAATATTAAATACTTAGAAAGTTTCTTCAACAATTCTATTTAAGTGAACAGGTTCAGAGTATCTGATAGATAAGATTAATCATTTTACTATACTGATGTAGGGGAAGAGACTAACAGTTTGTTAAACAAAGTAACAATAGGTTCTAAATGAATATTAGGTAGCAGGAAAGGTAATATAAAATCAATTTCAAAAGTAATTAAAGGTGATATTATAATTTCTGATAGGAGAAAAGTAAACAGTACAAGATTTGTCTAGTTGTCTTTGCTGAAGGACTTTCTTAGTTAATTCTGGATTATTTAAGTGTAATTGGTTATGCAAGTAATTAATGCTCACAAACGTTTGATAATTTATCATGAATTTTTTTACCACTGATATTCTCTTTGTTAGACTTTGGATTTCGAATTACAGACTTTCTTTTGCTGTAAATACCTCCAATACTGAACAAAGTTTTTACACAGTCTTTCTTAAGATTTATTTCTTCACAGTTTTCTCAAAATATATGAGCAGTATCTCACAGTTACCATTGATTTGTCATATATCATTTCTACCTTAGGAAAAAGATAAAGACAAAGAATTAGTAGCAGAGAGGTACTTTAAATAGACAGGACCAATGTGGTATGCTAAAGTTTCTAGAGATGTACAAATTAATACAATTCTGATATGTATAAGGTCATGCGAAAAAGGCAATGGTGTAAAGTTCAAGATGTTTATTTGATAAAATATAAGTTTTTGCCTATCAATTCCTAGGCAAAATTGGAGCCTTTATATATATGTTTGAGTTATAATATTTTCGTATAGGATAAATATATGCTATGGTAAAAATATAAGCTAAGATATAGATACTATTTTCGTCAGAATATTCAACTATAATAGCATTTATATAGATAAATACTTTGACGAAGATAATATAGAAAGTAAAGATAAAATAAAATAGAAATATTCTAGAAATGGTAAGGTACAATAGATATAATAGATGTCAAAGATGTTATAACAGATCTGTAATACAAGACTATTCTAGAATAACTAACATTTCAAGAGTCAATGCTAGTGAAAATTAAACAAGGGGTATCGAAGATCTTGGGTGAAAATCAAGTGTAACATTATAAAAATATTTAAAATTTAAATAGAATTAAAATTTTTTGATAATTTTCTAAACAGTTTTTTTATTATAAAACATAAAAAAATCGAGAATTAATTTTTTTTTAACTTTTATTATATTAAAAATAAAAATTAAAAAAAATATTATTATTATATTTATATTTATAACTTATAACAAACTTATTGTTAAGATATTAAAAAACTTATATATAAAGTTTTATATAATTTGATCTATTAATTATTGAATTATAAATAATTATATAATTCTGATTTTTTTTGCACTATACTATATATACAGACAGCAAGGCAGCAATACAAAATATAACAGAAGGAAAAAGAGAAAACAGAGCCATGACATATACATCCAACTGGATAACAATTATACATATCAAAAAAGCTATCAAGAACAGAACAGGAACAACAATCTTAATCAAGGTAAAAGTACATATAAGAATCATAAGAAATAAAAGAGCATACAAATTGGCCAAAGAAGAAGCACAAAAAGGCAAAGAACAGGAAATCAAAACAAGCTAACCAATAGAAGACACATACTTTTGCATCACTTGAAAAGACACAATCCTAAACACAGATATTAACAGCTTCATAAAAAGACAACAAAGTACACAATGGTTGGCAAGATGATTAATTCAAAACCAACACATGGCATGGATAGATGACAAGAAAAAAGAAATAGACTGGAAAGCAACATACGAGGCATAGCAACTGATACCAATTACAAACAACAAAACAAACAAGCAAGACCACACAAGAAAAAACTTTCACTACAGAATGCTCAATGAAGAATTTTCAACTTTGGATAAACTAGCAGAGCAAAGACCAGACATATTTAAAACAGTAATATGCTTGAGCTGCAAAGGCAAAATAGAAATATACTAGTATATGATATATAAACATTGGAAAGAAAAACATTACTAACAAATATAACAAAATCATGAAACAAGAAAACAGTGCCAGAGCAAAAAAAAAAAGAGAAACACAAAAAGGAATACTACCAGTATCACAAAATTATAGACTTGGAACACACAAGAACATTAATAACAAAAGCAGTATTCTCAAAAGAAACAATCAAGTACATTAGAAACAAGGTAGGGAGAAGAGCTACAAAGACATGTAGAGTAATCATGAATCAAATAGACAAGAAACTAAAAAAAAGATGAAAAAACAGATGCAAAACAATAGCAAAATGGAAAGAAGAAAACAATATCACAGCACAAAAGAAGAAGAAAAAAAAATAAGAAAAAGGAAAAGCCCAACAGAAAAAAAGAGGACCAGAGGTCAAAACCTAAAAAAAAAAGAAGCTATAGTAGCAAAATGGACAGAAAAGATGATAAAATAATATATAAATTACAAGTGAAATACAGAACACAACAATTATATATACATACTATTTATTAATACTAATGAAGCCTTGGTACAGTGCTCGTCATAAATAACAAGAATCATTTTTTTTATATAAATTTCGTGGGTTTTATTTATTCAGGTTGTAGTTTTGCAGTGATGTCTGTATAACATCTATTAAAAAATCTATGTACATCTAATGATCAATTTTTTTCCCATTATTTTCAATAACATCATTTAATCGCCCTGACATTCCATTTACCAAATTAAAATATAGGTCTATGAAAATACCCTCCCATTCTTCTTGAATTATTTCATGCCATTGCATAACACTGATTTTTTTTTTCTAATTATTTCTCTACACTTTTTTTGATAATAGCCCATAGATTCTCTATTGGGTTTATATCAAGGCTATAGGAGGGCCAATCGAGGATCTTCGGGACTTGACGATGAAGAAGTTTGGTTGTGTCTTTTGCCATATGTTTTGGGTCGTTATCCTGCTGGAAGACCCAACGCAATGGCATAATCCTAGATGCATTTTCAAAAAGATTATTAGTTAAAGTATCATTATAGAGCAACCCATCCATGTTTTGAGTAAAAATATGGAAGACGATCATTCCATGCACCAAGAAAGCACCCACGCATGAACTTTCACTGTGTGTTTTGGAACTCCCTTTTGTGGAACATCCGTTCCAGTCTTGTAAAATACTGTCATGGTATTACAAAACATCTGGAAGGTAGTTTCATCCGAAAATATGTCATTTTTCCAGTTCCACCTTGCATGAGCAGTCGCCTATTCTAAATATTGTTCGCATTGCTTTGTGATAAGTAAAGGTACTGTTTGGGGTGACTTGAGCAATAACCAAGCTTATTAAGTTTACTATTTACCATTCGTGCTGATATTTTAATCTTATTACTAAGTTTAGTGTTGATTTCTTTGCAAGTAAGGTATTAATCATTTTGAATAATTCTTCCTAGCACACGTCGATTTGGGGGAGTTAAAATTGTTAGTCATCCAGAATATGAAATAGGTCCAAGTTTATGATTTTTTTTTAGTTGGGTAATATACTTATACTTGTATGCTGTAGAAAGCAAAATATCACTTAATTTTGTCAAAGTTAAAGCATCACGAACACCATAGTTCCAAAGCTCACTTACAGTTTTTCATCGGTTAGTAAGAGAGATTTTTTTTATTTTAGGATAATAAAAAAGTAGAAAAACTAAATAGGGATGGGTTTTTTGATAGCTTGTTTTTAAGTTACACATATAAACAACCCGTCATTAAAAGCTAATTTTGTTAGGAGCGTATGATCAGAAAATTTATATATAGCAGTTACGTATCATTAAATTCTCGTTATTTATGATGATCACTGTACATTAGTTTTTGATTACTTTTTTTATTATATAGACGTAAGAATAAATCAAATAGCTCAAAGCCAATATTTAATATTCCCAATATAATCTAATATATAAATAGAAATGAAGTTATAACATTGATGTATTCAAATCTGTAAATAACTAAAGTAAACAACACAAACTAATAAAGTATATCAGGCAAGGCTCAACTAGTATTTAAAAAATAAATAAATAAATAGAAAAAAATAATTGGTTTTATTGGATCTAATAAGTATATCAGGTATATCAGATATATTAAGTATATCAAATATATCAAGTATATAGTATTGGTGGGAAACTAATGTGGAGTGGAACTACATAAATACTGTACATTCTGACATGTTGTATACTCTGATTTGCAATAATCAATGACTTATAATCTATAGTAATATATAAAGCCATGATATAATTTTAAGAAGCTTAAATTAATTATAACCTTAAATAGCTTATTAATTGCAAATAGTCTATCAGAGCTTAAAGAGACTGCATGGTATAATTAATTATAACTTAACATAAGTATACAAAATAAGATAAAAAGAAGAGAAGACCAAAAAGAGCAGTAGTATGAATAATAAGAAAACCTGTTTCCTAAATTAAAACCTTTTTAATTAAAATGTGTAATTATCATTGCCAAACCAAATAAATTTCAATTAACTTACCTAATCCAGTACTTATCACAAAATAGAATAACTGGAACTATGAAAGAAAATGTGATAAAAATTTGTTATAAGAAGCAAACAACAGAAAGAGAAAAAATGCGTTAGTAAAACTTGACTAAACAACTTACATATCTCAAGTAAAAAAGTCAAACACTTACTTGACATTACATAAAAAGTGCTTCAGAGAAGCAACAGACTTATTGAGAAAGATGTCAACAATAGTATGAAAGTATAAAAGTAACAAGTAAAGCAATTAAAAAAAGGGTTGGTTATATCTGATAAACTATAATAAATTAATAGATTAACAATATATACTTAATCAAAAATATACACTCTATTTCAAAACAAGATAATTTATTAACTGTTATATGGTGTAGGCCAGACCAAAATGACTGGCTCACCATGTTACACTACAACACTATATTAATTTAAATTAATTAATTAATTAAAAATATAATGGCTTAAAAACTGATATATATAAATTTAAATTTAAAAAATTAAATTAAACAGTTTTTAGCTATATTTATTGAAATAAAACAATTTAATAAAAATTATATTTATATAAATTGGTTGGTTTCAAATCGAATCAGTTTACAAAAAATTAAAACTGATTAGTTTTTGGATCAGATTGGTTTACAAAAAATTACAGAAAATCAATGGTTTTCAGATTGAATTGGTTTAAAAAAAATAAATCAGATTGGTTTTAGTTTTAATTAAAACTAATTCAAATCGAAATTTTGTGATCCCTACATATAGGGTAATACAATTTTTAGTTAAATATAATTTTTAATTATTTCTTAATTATTGTAAAAATTTTAGAACAATTTTATATATTGTTAGCCTTATAAAAGTTACATGATATAGTCACGTACCCTGGAAATATGAAGTAGTATTAATAATCAGCATAGGAAATATAGTTATCAAAGCTTATATAACTTATCTATAGTTTGTTTTAACCCTGATAATCTATTTTCCCTTAATTGTTTTTAGTAGTAGCAACAATATAAATAGTAATGTCAATGTATGAGCAAAAAGAGAGATAGAAAATTGAAAAAAAAAGGGAATAATAAGTAAAATTGAAACACCAAATAAGAAATATTGTAATTAACAACTTATCTTTTCAAGTACATACCATACAAGGAAGAATAATCGCCACTATAAGACATAGTCCGGGATTATCAAGAAAAGAGCTGGTATTAGGAAAGAAGAGAAAAGCTTGTTAATAATGAAAAGCCCTAGTTAAATTAATCTTACGTGCCTCGACTTACCTTGGTTACACAATAATTGGACCAGTGAAACAATTGATTTGCCGTTTTCCAGTTCAACAATATAGAAAGTAATATTATCTCTTATATAATTCATTAATTAGTAAGCCTAATTCCAGCTTATTTACCATTTTAAGAAAAATTGTTAAAAAAAATAACAAGAAATCTGCAGAACAAATTAGAAACAAATTTATTAAAAAAATCAATATTGAAGTTTTTACTAAAACAATTAAAAGAAATTTGCATAAAATGAATATTTTTTCTCATATACCAGCTCAAAAATCACTTTTAAATGATCAACATACAAAAACTATCTAAGCAACAAAAAAAAATAAATATTAAATTTAATATACATATATTAAAAATTATATCAAGTAGTTATATACTGTATACTTACTCAAAATTATATAAAATAAAATTTAAGAAAACAAAAAAAAAACTCTTTTCTGTTCATTACACATTTTAAAAAAAATTTTTTTTTAAAAATTTTTTTTCTTTTAAAAGAAAACTTTTGTTAAAGAATTCATAAATATATTAATTAGCAATATCATATTGTTCTCTCTTTAAAGATAAAGTTCTTGTTAGTAAAAAAGCTATAAGATTAAAAACAACCCTTTTTATTCTTAAACAAAACATCTTGGATAGTAAACTGAAAGTACCATTAGGGTTTGGTATATATATATTATGTAAAGGCCCCTCTATCACATTAGTTGCATGAGCTAAAAGGTGTAATGTAATAAGTAACTTATAAAAATAGTTAGTAGTTTACTGTTTCTGTACAAAATTGGACTAGTAGATTGGGTGGTTTAAAACTAGTAA
This sequence comes from Acaulospora morrowiae, assembly GCA_910591835.1. NCBI lineage: Eukaryota > Fungi > Glomeromycota > Glomeromycetes > Diversisporales > Acaulosporaceae > Acaulospora > Acaulospora morrowiae. The sequence continues at coordinate 9,242 of CAJVPV010001171.1, forward strand.
TAGGATTTTTATCTTTTAAATAGGTTTCCCTGAAAACAATATAACACATCTCAAGAATAAATAATGTGTTATCAGGCATAAAAAAGTAATTAGGCTAGTATTTAGCTATAGTTATAGTATTATAGAAAATGTTTAATGTAATATAAATTTGTAAGAATATTTTATAAATATGCAATAAAATCTATATCTAATATTGTTTTACTATAAAAAAAAACAGCTATAACAATTATTCCAACTATTCTAACTATTTTTACTATAATCACTATAATTGCTATAATAACTATAATAAAAAAAAACAACTATAACAAAGATATTTCAAATTTTAAAGATTTGGGATCATTATGACATAAGTCTATATAACTAGGGTTCCGAAAAAGTACCGAACTGGTATCGAACTAGTATCGAAATGGTACCGATCTATAGTAAATTTAATATATGGGTTGTGACCTACTTATATGTTTTTATAGTAAATTTAAGTATTGAACTAGTATCAAAGTAGTATCAAAGTGGTATCGTTAGGAGCCCTATTGACACTACTCAAAATGAAATCATCATTTATCTACCAACAATAATTATTAACTCTTTTATTCAATGTAATTATAACTTCATCAAATATATTCAAAATTTAATATTATTTTTTTCAAATACTATTCTTTTTAATACTTAATAAGTATTTATAGTTGCTTGATATCATATGATAGGATATATTATTTTAAACTTTCTTTTCAATATTAATTATATGGTTACTGTAAGCAAGATAGTATTTAACTTATTGTATCAACATATGAGTGATGTTGTTTCTTTTACAATATATATCTTGTTATATACAAACAAAATAAAGAAATGATATTAAAAAAAACTCTTTCTCACTCACTCTTACTTTGTTAAAAATTTTCTTTTTAGGAATTTTCTCTTTTTTTCCTTCCACTTCTCTTTATCTGCCAAAGGTGAGAGCTTGCAGCAGGTTGAGTCTGAGATGTGCTGATACTACATGAGGTTCTTTTAACTGTTTGGCAGTATACTTGGATAAAGCACTTATGTTTAGGAAAGCGTAAGTAGACCAACTCCTGCATATAACAGCAGTTTGAAACAAGGATTAGAAAGGTTTAGGAGTGTCAACCTTTTCTTTGCAAGGCCCTGTATACGTCTGGTAATCACAAATATAAGAACAATTTATTTTTTTCCCTTCTTCCTTTTTTCCCTTTCCCAAATCTCCTTTTCTGCCAATAAACAGTTTTTCCTTCTTCTTGAAGGTTTTTTTTCTAGGTTTCTCTCTCTTTACCACCAATACCATTTCATCAACCCCATGACACAGCAATGATACTATCTTAACCAGCTACATGCACTTGGATTTAACTGAGAAGAGCTTGGTCAAGAAGTGTAAACTTTCTGTTACAAAACTCCAATCCTTAATTCCAAAGTATTTAATCAAGAAAAGGCCATACAACAGTGCTTCGACTGAAGGTTGGAAGTGTATCCTGTAATCAGCCAGGTGATTCTTCTATAGTCACCATCTAACATATTGAAGCTTACTGAGTGAGGATAAGACAAGTTGAAGGAGAACATCAGTAAGCAGAAAAGATTCTATGCATAAAGCTTTGCATTGGCTGAGTCCTGGTCCTGCCTAAGATATAGAATCAGAAGTATGTATTTGGGCAAATACTTTTACATGGATTTTGACTCTGCTATTATCTCACATATTTGAGAAAAGTTACCACAAAGTTATTTTCTCATCTCAATCTCCAACTTCTATCTACATCAAAAACCATGACCAGCTTATCCCCTTCAAAAGATCAGTACAAGATGATCATGCCATATTGGGAACAAGGCCTCCAATATAGATAAACACACAGGCCGTATCACAATAACAAGCTGGTTTCCAGGTCCAGTAATTACAAAAACCAATTCTCCTAATTATGCCATCCCTATCCATAATTAATCATATAGTGAGTGCATATACCAATTGTAAAATAACTAGTAGCTAGCTTTTATTTACCTTTTTCTCTTTCCCCATGAGGATTTTTAGAGTTTGTATATGCCACCTTAATTGCAATAGGTTAGAATTATTCTATACAGTTGATAGAAAGATTCTTAATATATTGGCTCAAACAAATTACTTGTTTAATAAAGTCTCGCATTTAATGCTTATTTGCAAAATAATAATAATAATAATAATAATAAAGAAATGATGTTTATTTACAAAAAAAAAAAAATTATAATTAGAATAGCATTCAAATTATTGAAGATTAATATTTTAATCAGATAGGTAACTTAATACAAGTAATAATTATATAATATTATATAATATATTTATCAAATAATTATTTTTAAGGTGTTATTTATATATAAAAACTCTTATTAAGATCTTTAAAATTTGATATTATAATAGAAATTACTTTAAATAAAAAATATATATAAGATTTATATATTTTGATAAAGATTTATATAAATGTTTATTTAATAAAATAAGTATTATTATCATTTAATTCAACTTTATTTTATGTTAAAATAAATTATACCAATTCTTAACTTTTATTTGATATGCTTTATATTATACATGTGGTGTAAATTATTTTGCTGTTGACTCAATTCCCAAAATCCTTAAAAATAATTGTGTCATGACTTAATTATTTATATGTTTTAATAGTGACTCAATTAATTGCGTCAATTAATTGCATCAATTGCATCAAGGATCTATGAATTTCAGCAACATGTATAAACCAGGCCATGGAAAGAAAGCAGCACAAGTTGGTTTAGCAAGGTTTCCCCAGATAAAAGGATCAAGGAGTGGTACATATTCAAAGATAGACAAAATAAAATTCAATGGGAAAAATACAAACAAAAAATAGTTCAGTGGACAGAACCCTCATACTCTTTCATTACAACTGTATGACATCTGGACCAGAACAAACTCTTCTTAAGGCCAGTTGTAAATTCACCAACAATCCAAATGACTTCTGAACAGATTTAGTATTAGAAAGCTTAAACAAAATCCAAGTGGAAGAAAAGAGAGTCTTGGGTTGTGATCTTCTAAACAGAACACATGGCAACAACAGAACCTCAAAAATAAGAATTCCATGCAACCTCTATATACTAGAAAAACAAGCGATGGCAATATTCAAAATGCTACCAGACCACACGGAGAGAATCAAATTTTAAGAGGTCCCAATACAGGACTGGGACATAGACCTAATCAAAAAAACAGTCAAGTCAGAAGATTACAAAGAGGACCTCATAGAAGTCCTGCTTAACAACAAGTACCCAATGCACTCAAACATTATACAAATATTCTGTCAATATAAATTCTACATGGACGGGTCTCTGCTAAACAGAGGAACAAGCAAAGAGGAGATCAAAATGGGTGCTGTATGGATTCAAACCCAAGGTTCACTTCCAATAGCAGATTTCAATATGGAGTTCAAGACTGGCCATCATTATGCAGAGAAGAGGTCACCACCATCTTGACAGTGATTCTCACAATATCAAGAGAAAAGGAAGTCATCATTTACACCAACAGCCAAAACTGTATCAACACCTTTATTATGATCTCCAAGACCAACCCCAAGCTGACCTATACATGTGGTGTAAATTATTTTGCTGTTGACTCAATTCCCAAAATTCTCAAAAATAATTGCGTTATGATTCAATTATTTATATATCTTAATAGTGACTCAATTAATTGTATCAAATAATTGTGTCAATTGTGTTAAGGATCTACGAATTTCAGTAATATGTATAAGCTGACCCACAAAAGAAGGCTGAAAATCAATAACTGGTTAATCTGGCAAGACATTATAGAAATCATAAGAAAAAAAGATCTCAAGCTTAAGCTTAATAAGGTCAAAGCACATTCTGGCAACAAGTACAATAAGCAAGCAGATCAGCTTGCTAAACAAGCAACTCAACTATCAGCAATTGCGTGGCACCTATCAAGTGGCAAACACATTCAAACTATCACCACCTGGCACAACAAGGTAATAGACACAGTCCCAAAAAACTTTATTAAGAAAGTTAACAAAACAATGAATATGAAGGCCTAGGCAAAAACTAGAAGAATATGATAGCTCTTAAGATAACAGATTGATCAACAAAGGAGCTATACCTGGAGACAATTCTAGAGCAATCTTAAACTTAATGGATTGACTATATCATTTAAAGAATGCAAGAAAAGCTTCTGGATCAAGCTGCTGCACAATGAACTGCCAACATTAAACAAACTTGAAACAAGAAAACCCTAGCTTTACAATATATACAACAGTTGCAGAGTCTGTAGCATAAAGCCCAAAACAAGAGGACACCTATTTACATGCCCTGGACTTGAAGAACATACTAGCAAAACATGGTCAAAAGCCATGCAAAGACTTACAAGAAACCTTCGAAAAGCTTGCAAAAACTTAACACATATACTAGAGACAACTATGTTAGATACAGTCACAACATATTTAACGCAAAAGATGTTCCAGAAAAAAAATGAGAGGCTAAAATTTGCAATTGGACTAATATCAGAGAACCATGCCACAGAACTTTGCAAACAAACAAGTATCAAGATCACTCAATCCAAGGTCCAGCAACTGTTGTGCAAGACTAAGAATCCTATAGATTCTCTTCGATTTTGTATTTGATTCTCAAGTTTATATTAAATTTAATAGGTGAGTATACCTCACCATCATTTTTAATAGTGTTCTAAACCTCATGCGATTCTGTTCGGTTCTATTTGATTCCAATTTTCAGAACTATATGCAAGACTGCCACTAGCTTCTTCAAGCAATTTAGAAAACTGACATGAAGACACAGATGTAGTATTACAATAGCAGCTGATCGAACTATAGGCCTAAACCTAAAGATCAAGAAAGGTCCTGTACTCTTGTTACCAATAGAACTTATAGTAGTCATAGAAAAGATCCGGACTTTTCTCGTAACTAATAAAAAACTTGTAAAATAGACTTTATTTGCGCAAAAATTCATGAAAATGACAACAATCATTATAAAAAAAAAATACATAAATATCAATAATCAAATTTTTTTCCCTTCCTCTTAATCACTTGTTTAAGATAGTTTTTTATACTACTGACTAAATTAAGGTAGAGGTCTTGATCTAAACCATTTCATTCTTTTTGAATAATCGACTGAAAATCAGTAGTGCTAAGTTTTTTTTTTTTATAAGCTTATTGTTTATGGTTTTCTTTACTCTATTTTTTAGTATGACCCATAGGTTCTCTATGGGATTCATTCAGGTGAATTTGAAGGCTAGTCGAGTATTCAAACACAGTGATCTTTAAAAAGCCAATGTGTAACCTGAGCTATATGGATGGGAGAGTTGTTCTGCTGGAAATGCCAGTCATGATCTGCTCGCAAAGCATTAGGAAAAAAATGGGTTTTAAGAATTTCACAGTATCTTTGTGAGTTAAGGTTTTTTGTAAATAAAACTAGTGCGATTGGCCCCAGTACAGAAAATGCTCCCCATGCATGAATTTTGAATGGATGTTTTACTATGCTATGGTACAGACGTGGGCTTTCACAACGGTATCTTACTTGTTGTATGTTTCTGAACATTTGTAATGTTGTTTCGTCAGAAAAAATTGTGCTAGACCACCTGTCTTGCACATGTTCATGGGCCTAGTGTTACAAATCATTAGTTGGAAAGTTTAAAATTAGCCAATTAGAATTCAGGATTTTTAGTTGCAACTAGTTGATTATATTAAAAACAACTAATCGATTAGAAAAATTTTTGCCAACTAAGATCACTACATGGGCCCATTCGAGACGGGCAACAATATGGAAGGGTTGGAGAAGGGAAACGTATAATGGTTGACAAACAATATATTGGAGGTCCTTTTTAAGAACTTCCTGGATAGTACAAACTGATATATTTAAGTTGGGGTGAGTTTTATTAAGTCTGGCAGCTGCTTCAGTGGCAGTAACTGTATTATTGGCTCGTATGAGTTGCCCGAGATGACGACGCTCTTTCGCTGTAAGAATTTTGGATCTTCCAGGAATGGGAAGTGGGACAAGAGTGCCTTTTTTTTGAGTCGATTTACAAAATCATATGTTGTGCTTTTTGGAAAACCTGTAATTCGTATGATTTCGGCAGGTTTCTTTATACCATTATCCCATAACTGTCTTACAACCATTCTTTGCACAGCGAGATCAGTGTTGGATGATATTTTTTATATCTAGTACTAATTTGGCAACTTAAAATAGTGAGTTATTTATATAAACCAGTATGCGTGAGTCATTTAATATAAATAACTCATTACAAAAATATACTTACCTAGAATTCAGTTGTCATCACACTTTTTGTGTAATGAAATAAAAGTCCAGATCTTTTCTGCATTTACTGTAGTTCAGATATGGACTTCAGCTTGGAAAATCATATCTCCAGGTCCACAGAAATCAACAATGCTATCAGTATTCAGTCTTCAAATAATCAGAATAACAAAAGGAAGAAAAGGGGGAAAAGACAAGATACAAGACAGAAGTTTATATAGACAAACTAGACAAAGTTAGAAAATTAATACAAAAGTTTATAGAAAGTGGAAAAAATAGTTAGCACGTAAATAAAAACTCAATCTGGATTTATGACATATAATCTGTAGAGATTATTTGCAGGCTTTGACTCCATTAAACAAATGGGATCTTAATTCTAACTAATAGACGAGCAACGTATAATCTCCATAAATCGCATTTAGAGACTCTTTGTCATAGACAGGTGAGCTGGGTTGGGGAAATTTATATGTGCAATTCATATTTGTAATGGTTCATCTTGATTTAATAAATAAATGATACCAACCTAATTGAGAGAAAAATATATATATATATAATAATAATATATATTTTTAAATAAATAAAAAAAAAAAGACCTATGGGTCTATAGCACAGTGGTAGTGCTCCATAGGTTACCAGGAGAAGGTCTAGGGTTCAACCCTACCTGGTTACAAAAATTTATTACCTTCATGATTGATTGACCGGCTTCCAATTCATGTCGTACCCAATCAGCTGAAAATCTACTTCCAAATTTAGTTAGATTGCATGAAGATGGGACCTCTGGTCTTCCCAACGATCGTGGACTGAAAACAGGTCGAAGCATGGAAGGTTGCATGAGAAAAGGCTTCTAGTTTAACTCCAGTAAAAGCCCACAAAACTCTAACCCAAACTGGTGATGGTAAATTCTGTCACATAATACAAAAAGAGACTAACTCTAAGCATAATCTATCCCAATCTGGAGCTTGAAGATCTATCCCATGAGTAATATTCTTCTGAACTTAAATGGACCGAAAGGGCAAAGGTTATCCACCATAGGAGGTGACAATCCAGGCAAAAATCCTTAAGACCAAGTGAGTCTCGTGAGGATCGACAAGATTAAATCAGAATCCAAGCAAGGACACCAATTCCACAGGTGGTGAAAACAGTAGTGCGACGCTATGCTAGTGGCACATCCTGAGGATCAGTGATAACAGTAACTGGAATACTGGAGTTTGTCTCTATAATAATATTCCATAAATAACTTGCTCTCTGCAATAATGGATCAGCAGGTTGTAGGTGGGTTTAAACTAGTAGTAGTATTTTCCCCCTGTGAAAGTCCCACCTGGCATGTGAACACATCCCTGAGGTGTTTAAAATAGATGCATAGTCAGGTAACAGTTGGCTTATAGGAAACTGGTACTACTGGAAACGGTAATCACTAGGTAGCATTAATTTACATTCTAGAATAGCAATAGTTTAGTCTGTAAAGATG
>CAJVPV010001172.1:0-16975 GCA_910591835.1 Acaulospora morrowiae
GACCTTATATTCGAATATGAGACTCTGGAAAAACCTCTTTGCCACAAACTCCGAAATCCACGTTATATCTATTATATCCCAAATCCCAGTCTTGTGAACAGCTGGCTCTCCGATATTGCTAAGGAAAAGAAAACTAACAATAGATGTCATTTCGACGAAGAAGATAATTATTTTGATTCGGAATTTGATAACAAGTCACCTAATTCGGAACCTAAATATGACACGTATATCGAGTTTTTTGATGAAGAAGATAAATCCTCAAAATCATCTCTTCCTTCACTTAGCATAACGGGACCTCGAGAAATTATACGTTCATCTTCACCATATCTAAATATTTATAATGGAGATGTAAATACTTTAGCAGGAAGCGTTGCCGAAGCAACTGATCTGAAATACGATGGATGTCTTGATGGAGAGAAGTCTTCACATGAAAGAATAATACATAATATGGAAGATGGAATTGTTCAGAGACTTAATGCTATCGAATATGGATTTGCGGAGAGACTAAGTAATTTAGAAAATTTGCTTTTGTCTCTGAAAAAGGCCTAGTGAATTGTTTTCATTTGCTTTTCGGGTATCGTTTGTAATTACTACAGAACTCTAATAAATATTTACTCTATTTTACGAAAGATTTTATACTATTGTCATTCAACAATGAATTTTAATGTGATTTGTATAAATTCTTTAAAATTATTACAATGATTTAATATACAACATACGGTAGCTTGATTTAAAAGTTTGAAGAAATATAAAAAATAACTTTATTGTAATATGCAAAAAATGCCTATGTTATAATTAGGGATGTTATCATACTAAGCAGTTCTGCTTAAGCTCCCCTTATATGTGTGCTTTATGCTTAAGCATGCTTGAGCATAATAATGCTTTTTTTATTATATACAGTGTTGTTGTCACCGGCGAGTCTGTCGCTAAAACGGCTCACTCTTCGCGCGACAATAATCCGAACGTTTGGATTTCGGCACTAAATAAGGTAAGGCTTTTAACTCTGAGGCGGTTACAATTTAACCGACTTTCGCACTAGCTAATCTCTTCTTGACCGTCGTTCTCTCTAGGCACGTCTCAAGACTACAAGTGGCACTCTTTACGGTGAAAAAGGCAACTCAGATTCTTCTCTTAAAGGTTACTTTACTTTACTAGAGTGGCGTAGATTTAGTTTATACTTTAGGGAATGTATATCGTTTATTATGCAAAACAAAGTAGTGCTCTAAGACGAAACTCTAAAGCTCGGATCTAGAACCTTCCTTCCCAAAGCTACATAAACTATCCTATTTATGTATATGCCTTCTTGACACATCCCTACTCAGTACGTGCTACTGTATTACCAATTATTACATCATTGCTATTGATACGATTACTACGTGACGCGCGTTACCATCCCTATTGTTCCCACAACAGTATGGAACAAAAATAATGGTATATTTTTTGCTTATTATATAATAAATATTTATTTAAACCAATTAAAAATTTAAATATAAATTGTTTTAGACTAATAAAATAATTTTCATAAAAAATTTTATTTATTTAATTTTTTAATATAATTTTATACTGATTTTGCTTTTAATACAAAGATTTTAAAATATTATAAAAATTATTTTCCTTATATAATTACAAATATATATGTTTGCCAAAGTTATTTATATCAATTAATTTATAATTTATTAAAATAACTTTATTAAAAATATAAATAAACAATATATTAAAGACATGTTATGTATATATACTTTAATAAAAAGGCAAGAATCTGAATATAAGCACTAAAGGATTCATAAAGCAATGGCAAAATAGCAAATAAATTAGCATAAAGAATAAACAGAATATGGCTCAGGACAGAAGATGAAAAAACAATAGATCAAAAAAAATATGAACAAGCTTATTACTATTAAAAATTATAAACTTTTATATCAGTCAATAGAATTATAACATCAGAACATTTAGATACAAACTGCTTAGTGAAGAATTTTCTATCAAGGATAAAATTTATTAAGTAAGATATTTCTTGTAATCTTTAGTAATTGAGTAAAAATATTAAATAATTAATATTTAGATTGTGAAATATATTTCTATGCATGTTAACCTATCATCAAATAAATATATTTTGAAAAAAAACCTTTTTAAGAAAGGAAAACAAAAGAAAGTATCTATATTTGAAGGGTTAATGCCTTTTTAATAATTTATTCTATCATAAAAAAACATTAATAGATTTTCAGAAAAAGATTGAATAACAATATTAGTATTATTATTTAATTATGGATTAGAAATTTTGTTTGCTAGTAGGATTTTACTTTTTGTTTTGTTGTTTTTTGTATACAACTGTTTGTTTTTTTTATGTTTATCTACTCAAAAAATGTTATATATTTCTTTTTTTTTATTCATGTTTTTGTTTTAAAGAATCCATATTTCCTAATATATTAAGTTAAGAAGATTGTTTTGAAGTTTATTTAAAAATTTTAGGTCTTTTATAATGGTTTAAGATTTATAAAAAAGGAATTAATATTTGTGAGACCAAAAACCAAGTTTATACAAATAATTGATAAGTTAATAAGCTGTTAAAAGAAGTTTAAGTTAAAGTTTTGTTGTTTTTAAACAAAAAAATAGCTTATGCATTGGTATTTTTGATTATTTAGATTATAGCCAAGTTTTTTCTGTACAGAGCCAAATGTAATGTATAGTTTCTAGATCAATATTATATTAAAGACAAAAATTATTGATATAAAAGTAAGTAAAATAGAATATAAATAAAATTTGATTGGCAATATGTTAGAGAAAATTTTGAATCAAAAGTTATAAAGCTTAGATTAGAATTTAATAGTTGATAAATGAGATTTTTTAAGCAAAGTAAGTATATGTTGCAAAAGAAAAAAGTCAGATTTGAAGGTGGTTTTCACTCTTTCGGAATAAATTATATTGATTAATCTAATTGTTTTATTTATTTTTGTATAAAAAAAAGTGAATTATTTTGTGAGTTTAATAAAGTATATAATAAAGAAAATATATTAGTTATATAATATAAAATTGGAGTTTTTTCATTGCTAAGGTAGGTTTGTAGAAAGAACAAGAAATTTGTAAAATTTGAATAATATTGTTAATATTGTTAATAATAATAGTATAAAGTAGTTTGCATTTTTTCTGATAGTTAAAAAGTAATGAAAGTAAGAGTTTGTTAAATATTTTTGTGTTTGCAAAAGATTGTTATTTGTCTTATTTTGTTAATAAGAAGAATAAGTATTAAAGAGAGATAAAGAGATAGAAGAAAAGCTTTAACAAAACATCTGAGCTCAAAGAAGACTACCAAAAGAAATATGAGAAATTGATAACCGATTTCATTGAATATACAAAGAAAAGCACAAAGTTACAGAACTTAACAGAGAAGTCCACTCCAAAAACAAACTTTTATTAAGTGCCAGTTTTTTTATAGCATATCTAAAATACATCAACATATTCAATTTCAATCTATATCTCCTTGCACAAATTATAGAATATAAATGCAACTACCTCTATCGTTCCAAAGAAAGCAGCAAACTAGACTATCCCAACCTCCTTTAGAAAAGCAAAAAAATGTTTCGAGACAACTTTCTAGAACTTCTCCTGTCCTTTGACCTAATACTAGCACAAATAAAGGTCAAAATTTTTCATAGAATTTCTATAATTGACAAGAGCACCACTGCAAGTGTCGCAGGTTCTTTCTATTCTTTATACAAATTTGACTTTCTATCAAATACATATTTCATCACACTCCCAGATTTTTCCAATTATTCCAAAGATCTCCCTAAAGAAATCTTACATCTATTCTCAATTAAAAAGAGAAAAGATTTTAGGAACTTGGGAAATATAATTAGAGAACTCAAGAGATTCTTTCTTGTTCCTCCCAAAATTCTACTAACTTATTTTGACCTTTTACTTTCCAAAAATCCACTTCTCTCTTCTCCTGACATGTTGAATCCAGAATTCTCTTCTCTTTTCCCATTCGACACATATAAAAACAACATTAGAGAAGTTGTTCAGAAACTTAGAACCAAATACTTCTTTGAATACCTCTCTCCCAATTTCTTTAAATCCAAGAACCTCTTCCAACCTTCCCATCTATTATTAATGAATATCGAGCTAAATTGGATATTCAAATCTCCATTACAAACTCTCATAACATCCAGTTTCTGATCAGAATACAAATTTTTTTTTCTTCTAGGATCTTATTGGATATCCTTAGAAATTGCCCAGACCAATAAATCAAGACTTCTGCGACAATTAAAGAATGTTTTCTTAGAATTTAATATTGGACAACTCTCTCACAGTAATGATCATCTGAAAGAGAAAATTAGGGTCCTACACAATCACTATGAATTTCTAAGGATTCCTGAAGATTGGTTCATCAATCCAGGAGTTCCATTATTAGAAGACCCTATTGAAATCAACAAAATCTTAGCAGATAAGAGTCTAATGACTTTAAAATTCCTACTAATCAATAATGATACCTTATCAACAACCATTTATCAGCTTTATCAAACATTCTTCTTCAATAGACTCCCTGACTTCCTTATAATCAAAGAGATGCTTCCTAAACTGGTGTTTGATCTCATTATTTTCTTAGGTTAATTGTTATAAGTAATAATCTCAACACAAATACCATGTTTATTAATTCTATTTCATTAAACTCTCAACACATATTATCTAACTATAACCTAACAACTCCATTATATGAAACTCATATTCAAACACCTTTAAGTCAGTTTAACCAAAACAATATATCCCATCATAATCTCAACAACATGAATAATATCAAAAGTCTAATTATTTTTATCACAATTAATACTAGAGGTCTCAATAATTCAATCAAACTTAGAACTCTAGCCAATACGGTGAACAGTAGATCTATCCTAATATGTACTGAAACCAAACTTAAGAAAGAAAACTTTCATCCAAAAAACATTAATAGAAGAGCCATTATTTATGGCAAATCCAACCTAACGAAGAATGGCACCATGCTGATCATTGGCAAAGATCTCTCATTACACATGTTTGAAATCTGTGACACCTCTGAATACTGCTTATCAATTATCTTGAAGTTTAAAGGAAAAGTAAATATACTTCTTACAGTAATATACCTCCTACATGAGAGAAAAGAAAGAAACCTGGCTCTTATCCAGTTACATCAAACAATCAAACTTGCCTTCTATTACAAACTACACTACCTAATTCTAGGAGACTTCAACTCTTATTCCAAAAATAGTTTATTGATTGATACCAAAATCTCTCTATATAAATAACTGGTATACAAGCATCTAAACAATTACATTGACATTGGGCAACAATACGATGACAAAGCTTTTATTCATTTTACTTTAACTAGTGCCTAATGTATATATCAAATCTGGGCCTCATGAAATTTTGCCCAAAATAATCTGGTATGATGTACAAGAGATTAATACCATCCCAACTGATCACCGAGCTGTCTCAATAAAATTTGATTACTTTGAATTCATAAAAACTAAATCCACCTTCAAATTCAACCTTAACAAAACTCCAAAAGAAAACATCTTAGAATTTACCAAAGAACTAGACCAATGGGTCAACCTCTTAATGTCATCCAATTAGAACAGCTTTTAGGATATCTTTACCAATTTTCTTAACAAACACATTAAAAAAACCAAAATTAACTTTGCACAAAAGGATTACCATACTAATACAGAAAAAAAACTTAAGAGACAAACCAGGAAAATCAACAAAGCAATAATACAACTCAAAAATAGACATCCATCTCTATCTCTACCAGATCAAGAACTGCTAATCCTCTACAAAACTGCTAATCATAACTCCAATATCTCAGTCAAGAGTTTCTAAAAGTTAAAGAAATTTCTTATTAAGGAAGTCCTACTTTAAGCTCAGCAAGAATCAATCGAAGAGTTCTGCCCAAACTTCAAAAACATGGTGAAAAATTTCTACAGCAAGCCAAAGAGTTATATCAAAAAAGCTCTTGGAACAATCAAGCCTAAAATCGACTCCATAAAATATATAATCCCAATAACCAGCTCGTAAATTATTTCAATCTTATTCAAGAGACTATTAGCAATTATTTCAAGAATATTCTTTGATCCAGAAACTTCAACCTTTCTAATTTTCCTAAATGGGAAGAAATCTACTCTCCCATGGCAATAAATCAAGGTATATACAAGGAGCTCTCAAATCCTTTCAATTTGTCAGCTATTAAAGAAGCCATCTGTAAACTCCCTAGAAACAAGGCCCCAGGAGTGTCAAGAATCATCTATGACATTATCAAACTGATGGGTGACAAAGCAGTCTTCCATATGACAGGCATTTTCAACCACACCCTATAATCCACCTCAATATTCAAACAATGGAAGCAAACCATTATTACCTTAATTTCAAATAAGGTTGTTTGGAGTTACAAACTAGCTGATACCAAATCAATCTCACTAGTCGACTCTTCTAGAAAAATTTTCATAGGTCTAGTCAACAAAAAACTAATCCAAATTCTTAAAAAAAACAATATTTTATCAAGGTTCAACTGTGCCGGTCTTCCTGAACAGAGTACTATGAAACTACTTGCAATTGTCAATTTAGCTCTTCAAGCTGCAAACATTAACAACAAAGAATTTTGATTTACATCCCTTGATATTGCCAAAGTATTTAATTCAGTTTCTATACTAGCAATCAAGAAATCGCTAGAAAGAATTAAGTGTCCAGATCAAATTATCAATCTTCTTATTAACATCCTAATCAAAAAAGAGGTATTCATAAACTCACCATTTGGTTCCATTAAGCTGTTCATAGTTAACAACAGAATAGAGCAAGGAGAAATGCCATTACCAATTACTTGGGTTATCTTCTACAACCTTCTAGTCACCAAGCTGTCTCAACACTGCCTGGTTCAGGGGTATAGGGCCCCCAGCACATTAGCATACATGGATGACCTAGCTCTTATAGCAGACTCCAGACAAAAAATGGAAAATCTTCTCCAAACTGCTAACCAATTTTTTGCTATAAACAGCATTATCTATAACAAAGACAAAACCAAAATCATAAACAATATCAAAGTCAGACAAGGCATACAGAACACCATAGAATTTGATAATCATCAGATCCAGGTTCTTAAACCTTATGAATGTGTCAAATATCTTGGAACACTAATTTCATCCAGAAACTTTCTCAGATGCAACAGAAAAGCATTTATGCAAACATCATTACAAATTATCAATGAATTATCAAAACACAACTGGAAAGGAGAAATCAAACAACAAATTAGTGATTGGGTTGTTTTGAAAAAATTTGAGTACTTTCTGCTCTTATTATTTTTCAACAATTCAGTACTCAGATCGCTCCAAACAAAAATTAACAAGCTAGTAAAATCAGTATACAAGATCTCCTCCAAATGTTTCAACACAATTCTGACAAGCCGCAGTGGCCTTAATCTATTAGCTCTTGAAGAAAGGCAAAGAACTATACTCATAAGTAATCTGGTATCCAAACTTTCTATCCCATTCATCAGACAATATACAATACAGGACATTTGATCTATTCAAGCAAAAGAAACAATCTGATTCTGTCCAATTTGCAATCCTGAAAAGTTCGAACAAGACAACTGGATTCTCTATGCAGCAAAAACAGCTAAGAACTTTAAAATTCAAATATGTTTAACAGAGTGCCCTTTCCATTTCAACAATGCTGAAAACATAATTGGTTTTCTATTCTCTTCCCTTCAATTCCAACTCAAAAAAACAGCAATCAACACAGCCAACATCCTCAATATAAAATTTACCAACCAATTATTAAAATTCCAAAGCACTACCAAACTTACATGGCCTCAACTCGCCTCTTATACAGGCATAATTTGTCTCAGTCCAAAACCCAATTGGTTCAAAACATTCTTAAATATGCAGAACTTATATGGATTCCATGGTCCGGTCCCAAACCCCAAATCAACATTCTGGTTTTTTCACAATACCAATACAATAGTTCAAGTCTGCAAAAGATATTGACTAGTATATGAAAAGACAGTACTCAAAGAAAAACACTTTACAACTGATTACAACAATAATCTTATCAGATGCCCAGGTTGTTTAATCAGTTCAACCTTCTATGGCTTCTGTTGGTTAGAATTCACAAGCCCTTCTGCTTCAACATTATAGGTATCATTCAATCCATTCAATAGTTCAAAATATCATCTACTCAATATACTAGAGGAAATTTCTAACTCACCATAAGATAGTAGACACATGTTATAAGAAATCAACATCTCTAACACTTCCAGCCCCCAAACTCTATCACAAGAAATCGGCTTACAGTATCATATTCACATTCAATTATACAAAGATAATCTAATTATAAATGATACTAAAGTTATTCATGCTTATCACTGGGCAACATTCTATTTGCAATACTAGATATCATCCAGTGAAATCCACATTGCAATACTATTAAAATAAGGAGTAACAAGAGAGTTCTTCAATCAATCCCTGAGTACTTCAGAAAAATGGTCAAAATCAACTTCTCTGTATTAATCCAAAAAATAAATCAATAAATACAACAAAGATCTATTCAAATTATATATAGTATACCAAACCTAAATCCAAACCAACAGTATCCAAAACTATCCAATGGAACAACCTCCCATTACACTTTCCTGAAAGTCCACTAATTAACAACTCTTGCATTGGAAGCAGTGTCAGATGGTGCAAAAAGATCTTCAGCATTACTAGAGACTATATGATTTGTGAAAGTTCATCTGTTCTTCAAACCTTCCAATGCACACATACTCTATATGGCCTAAAAATTATCAATAAATTCAATAAAGAAATCAATAAACTACATAACAATAATTATAGCAATCTTATCATATTCAGAATCAAGTTACTATTAGGAATCCTATCTACTCATTAACAATTACATCAGTTATATCCTAGCCAATATCAGGACACTCTATGCCCAAGATGCGAACTCCGCATGGAAGATATAAAACATGTTTTCAAATGTCTTGAGACTTCCAAAGAAGCTAAACAAATCATCATAACTATTAATCAAATACTTCAACTAGATAACAACTAATCTCCAATTTCAAACATATGGCAAGTAATTGAATTGTTATGTGGCATTATAAATGAAATATTTTCAGTTTCCGATTTTTCTAATTGGATTAAGGCAGTATCAGAAGCCCTGATTCAACTGTATAGCTTAATCTAAAAACCTTATTGCTCAATAGTCAATACCTCATTAATCACAGGAATTAAGTGAAACCCCAACAACAAATCTCTTACTTCACTTCACTTCACTTCATCAGAACTACTGATACTCACAGTTCACAAGATGAAGCTTTATCTATCAATACTTCCTCACAAGAAATTACTGTTGACCTATCCACTATAGTTACTAACTCTTTTATTTATTGTAAATATAACTATACCAAATGTATTAGAAATCTAATTTCCTTCTCTCTTAATACTGAGTAGGTAATCATAGCTGCTTGGTGCTGCTTGGCAAGATATATTGTTTTAAATTTTCTTTTCAATATTAATCAAGTAGTTTCTGTAGGCAAGCTAGTATTTAACTTATCACAATAGCATATGAGAGATGTTGTTTTTTTTACAATGTATATCCTAACATATACAAATCAAATAAAGAAATGATGTTTACCTACTTAAAAAAAAAGAGATAGAAGGAAGAAGAAAGTTAATTGTATAAAATTTATTGTGTTAGAGAAAGTTCTATATAATAGTTATTGAATTGAAGAAATATTTAGATATTAAAAGAATTTCAAGATTTGAATTAGAGAGGAATTGAATTATTTTGAGAATTTTTTGTAATAATAAAGAAAAATGTTTTTAAATAAAGAATTCTTGAATATCAAGTAGAATATAAATAAGTGAAGAAATTGATAGTTTGTTTGATGGTTGGATATAAGTGTATTGAGAAAATCAGATTTAGTTATTAGGTTTTGTAAAGAGGTTAAATGGATTATTAGATATAAATTAACATTTATGAGAATTATTTGAAATATTGTAATAACAGTCAAAATATTTTGTAAGAATTATAGAATAGTTGGGATTGTCATTAAATGTAATCCAATAGTTAATCAAAATATTGTTATGTTGGTTTTTTGTTTTTTTTCAAAGATAATTTTATTGTTTTCGAATAATGTTATCTTTTTTTTTTATTGAATTTAGCTAGTATTGATCTTCTAATAGAATATTGAGTTTAAATAAGAATTGTATATTACTGGGAAATTTTACCTTGAATATCGAAACCAAATTTTGCAAAAATATAATTCTAATTTGTTATTTGATTATTATTGTAGTTGAGGATTTGTTCAATATAAAAAAATTTTTTTTTAGAAAGTTGTTTAACAAAAATTAATCATTTTTTGTATGCTCTTAAGGCTAAAATAATTAAAGTAGACTATCAGAGAATTCCTATAAACTATGGGAGATAAAACAAAAGAAAAAATTATATTGATATATTAGGAAGACAAAGAATATTGTAGTATTTTGTATATGTTGTTGTAGGAAAAAATGATGGATAGATGATAGGAAATTATAAGGGTAAGTATATTAGATATAAATGGTATATCAGGTATAAGTAATATATCAGGTATAATAGGTATAATAGGTATAAAGTAAAAATGTATATAAGTGACCTGAGAATGGTCAAAAAGTAAAAAGAACCAGAATAGGTACTGCGCAACTGTTAAATAAAAACCATCTTTATTTGATAAACTATTGCCTTGTGATTGACCCCAGCGTCACGTAGCTAACGGAATTGCTGCACGTGAAGTAACCATTGAGGACGCAAGATCGACGGACTGATCTGCATCAGTGTTACGAACTCTGGCCAAATTCACACACCTCTTTTGAGCAGAAACCGCCCCGATCATTACATGGCATAAGACAGATCGAAGCAACTGACTTGCTGTGATTTCACTACAACAATGTATAGGATTGTTTTTTATAATATAAAATGATTGACAATTGAATTTTTAAATAGTGTTTATTTCAAGTTCTTTTAGAGAAAGAGTTGTAGAATTAGTAAGTATAGGAGATTGGAAATAAGGACTTCAAATTATAAATCAGAAATTAGTTTAATATAAATATATTAGGATTGTAGAACCAGTTTTGTAAAAGTATATACTCAATATTAAATTTGTGTTTGATTATAAAATTAATTTTTCTTTAAAGGGTTTTAAGTATATTAATAGTTAAGAAGTTTGTTTGAAGTTTGAATTCAATGCATGAAAAAAGAACTTTATTATAAATATAGGTAGCCATAGGGCCAATTATGTACTTGAATTTTAGGGCTTGATCAATATTTTCAATTTCTTTGAAATTTTTTAGTCAATTGAAAGTAATAATACTATATTCAGAAAGCCAGATTCCAAGAATTCTAATTGGTTCTTTTTTTCTAATTGAAAAGATAATTATGTTACTTTGTATTAGAGTCTTGTTCAAAAATAATTTGTTTAAAACAATAAGTTTAATTTTTGTAGGTTTAAATTGATGTTATTAAGTATAAAAAATTCAGAGGTCAAGTTTAGATTTTGTTAAATTTCTTTTTTTGAAGTTGTTAGAAGATTAAGGTTATCTATATATACAATTGTGTTAATTGGCAAATTAAATTTTTGTTGTATAAGAGTTGTAATAAGAGAGTCATAGAAGATAATCTATAAAAAAGGAGAAAAAGATTCTTCTTGATTGATTCCATCAGGAATAGTTATTTGTTTGATTAATCATGAGTTGGTAATTATTTTGCAAGTACAGTTTTTGAAAATATTAAAAAATAAGTTAATAAAGAAATCTGAAATATAGTGTCTTTGCATGGCTTTTTTAAGCATGTTTAGATTAATAAAATCAAAGACTATACTAATATCAAGTAAGAAAATTTATAGTTCTTCTTGTAAATTTTTTTTAGTTTGTATATAAAGTTTAAGATTTGAATAGATTCAAATATAATTTGATTTTAAAGGCTAGCAAAAATGGTTTTTTGAAGAACTTTGTTGTTTTGAAGGATTTTGCTTGGTTTTTTGATATAGAACAAGTGTCCAAAATATTGTATTTCCATTAATATTTTTTGCTGATAGAACATACTGTATATGATAATTTTTCCAATCAATTGAAACTTCTTGTGTTGAAAGAATATTATTAAAAAGATTGTAAAGAAAAAAAAGTAGAGTTAGTTAAGTTTTTTTGATAAAAAAATAATTAATTTCAAATAAGCCAGAAGCCTTGTTATTAAAAAGTTTATTAATGGTTTCAGAAATTTTGTATTGAGTTATTGGTGACATTAGTGTAATATAAATAGATAGATTAATATAAAATAGAGATAGGTAGTGGTCTATCCACTTATTGAAAATGATATTATTTATAGTTCTTTTACTGAAAACTTTTTTATAATAGTTGGTTAAAAGTTAATGTATGGTTGAGGAATTAGTTATAATTTCTTCTGTTAATGGATCAATAAGTTTGGTAAAAAATGCTTGAAGATTTTTATAATTAAAAATTTATTAAATTATAACTTTGAGTCTTTCTTGAAGATAGAAAATTCTTTTATTACTATATACCACTGCATACAATACCCCCCCAAATACTACCCCCACTAATAATACTGGGTAGTATTCAAGAAAATTGTTGCTTGATAATTGATTACTATTCGGGTATATTAATATAATAATAAGTAAGACTAGTATGTATTTTGAATTTTATAGTAATAATATACCCTGCCACTAATACTACCCCCCTCCTAGTAAAATACCCCCCCAGGTATTAATCAATTTATTAGGGGATAAATTGATTAATACCCAGGGTATTGTATGCAGTGGTATATGGTAATAATTTTTTTGATTGATTCTGCTTTATGAAAATTGGTTTTGATTTTAAGTAAATAATATATGTTTTTGAAAAGTTTTTAAGTAAAGTTATTTTTTTTAGACAGGTATTATAAGAAAATTTGAGTTCAATTAATTCTGATATGATAGAGATGAAAAGTTAGAGAGGAAAGAGAGAAAAGAAAAGATTATGAATGTGAAATTTAATTAGATGAAGTTTTTTGTAAAGGATAATTCTGTTTTTATTAAATATTTGATTAAGGTTTTTTTTGATTTTTTGATTTGGAATAAAGTTATTTATTGAGATTTTTATTAAGAAGTTTAGAAGTTTTCAAGTGTTACAAATATTAAAATTATTGTTAAAGGTATTAAATTTGTTTAACAAGTAAGTATTGATGTTTTTTCAGGTTTTTCTAAAACTTTATTAAAATTAAAACATATTTTTGATTTGAATTTAAGAAGCTTTGTAATTAAAAATTGAAGATTAAAAGCATAATTATTTTGTGATTACTGTGAAATTTGAATTCTATATTAATAATTAGAAATTTAGTAATTTATAAAGATACAGTATGTCTTTAAAGATCTATATTTGATCAATAGGACTTTGCCCAGTAGAACCAGAGAGGGTAAATGTTAACTTTTGGAAATTAAGAAAGCAGAAGGTATTAAAATAGTTTTTGTTGGGTTTTGTCTAATTTAGAAAAAGTGAAATTAAAGTCTCCTATAATAATGTATGAAATGTTTTTGGACTTGTTGTCATTGATAAGATTTTAAAGAAATAAAATAACATTTTTTATTTCATATACAGTATATTGTAGAGAGATAAATTTGAATAATATATAATTTGATTTTGGATTTAAATTGAAGAAAGATGGAAATGGAGACTTTTGTTAATTACTATATATACTTCTACTTGACTTGAAGGAAGAGTGTTTGAATGGATTAAAAGATTGTCAATAATATTGTAAAGTTTTTTGTTTAAATAGAGTTTAGTTTCAGAGAAATCAAAAATATCATAGTTTTTGTTTTTTATATAAGTTAAAAGACAATTGAGTTTGGTTGTATTATTAATATTACAAGTATTAAGAAATTTAATTTCAAGAGATAAAAGTTTGTTAAGAGAGGTAGAATAGGTATAAAAGGAAATAAAATTTTTTTTAAGAAAGATATGTTTGAAAAAAAACTTATTGTTTGAAGAATTATAGGTATTATAGTTGATATTATTTATTAGAAATAAATAAAAAATTTAAGCAAAAATTCAGAAAGTTCAATTTGAAGAATATAATTCTTGGAGAGTTTTTGAAAACTGAAGTGTTTTCTTAGTTTGTGAATTTTAATTAAAAAGTTAGAGTCATTAATAATTGGTAGTTCAATATTAAGATTGTTATTTGTGATTAAATTTGCAAGAATGGACAAGTTGAATAATTGGTGTTTTTTAGAAATAGTAATCCAAGAGTCTGGAATTTTGTTAAATAAAAAGTGTTTATAGGGTTTGATAATATTTTCTCTGAAGTTTTTTTTGTTTAAAATTGGGAAATTTGCTTTTGCAGTTTTGTTTACTTTTTCAAATTTTTATGAAAAAAGTGGCTTTGTATCTAATTGGGATGAAATATCAATCCAGTTCTTGGAAAGAGAGATAAAGAATAAGTATTTTTTTGAAAGAGCTTTGAGAAGGAAAGGAATTTCAGTGGGATCAGTTATTGATAAAGAAATATTAATATCAAGATTAAGTATTTTGCTAGGTAATAATGAAAGTTTTATTTGAATAAAGAAATAATTATTAAATAATAATTTGAAAAAGTAAGTTTTGTGAAGAAAAATTGTTAGTTTCTAAATAGTTAATGTGTTATCTCTTGGATTGAAAGAAAAAATATGTATATATTTAGGTTCATTAAGTAATATGTAGAAAAAAAAAGTTTTTTGAAAAGAGAAAGTTTAAATAGGAGTTAGTTAGTTTTAATGATACTTGATATTTCTTACAAAAATTTTTTTTATAGTCAGAGAGTTTAGATAGTTCACTTTTTTTTTTTAATGGAAAAAATAGGTTTGTATTTTGTTAGAAGTTAATTAGGGTTGTCAATAAGTTGAGAATTTGATTTAAAGTATAATTCAGGAAGTTTATCAAACTTATAATAAGAATAAAAAGTATAAAGTGTTTGAATAAAATAAGATTTGTTAATAATTGGAAGATTGTACAGAAGTTTAATTTTGGATTTTGTAGAAAATCAGAAAGGATTTTGTTAAAGTATTTGTTAAAAGATTCTTTTAAAGACATATTTAACAAAAAAAAGATGTTTTCTAATAAAATAATTGATAAGATAAAAGATGATACTAGCTAGTTTATAAAAGAGAAGGTTTTCAATATTTATGATTTTGAAAAAAATAATAGAGAAGATAGTACAAATTATAACAAATATTTTTTTTTTGGTTTCAAAATTGATAAAAAAGAGATTATATTTGTTTTTATATTTTTTCTGGGAATTTTTTTTAATATTGATGAATTCTTTTTGATAAGAAGGTATTATGTGTATTTGTATGTAAAGATACTGAAGAAAGTATGGTCTTTGTATTTAAGTTTACTAATAATTGCTTGAAAGAAGTATAAAGAGTATTTGAGTGTCTTATAAATTTTATTAATTATTTTAATAATAATGTTAATATTATTGAAAGTGGGTAATAATTTTTTGACCAGTTGTTTAATACTTTCTCTAAGAATTTTATATTGTTTAATATCTCTAATTTGTTAAAGTTCTTCTTGGATTTGGTTGTTAAAAGATAATAAATAGGAGACTGTTTAGTTGAATAGATTTAAAGAAAATAATTTTTTTGAATAAATAGATTAAAAAGAAAATTTAGAAAGTTTATTACAATTAATAATGTTATTAATCATGATGATGCTTGATTGATTGATTAAGTAGATAGTACTAATTTTTATATTGAGGCTAAAGAAAGAGTTTATAACAATAGAAGATAATACAAGTGTACTAGTTTTGAGAGTTTCATTTATTCATTAGATGTTTTGCTAATTTCTATAGAATTGCCAAATTGAAAAAAAAAATAATAGACAAATAGTTTGCATATGTATATATTATAGCAGTTTGATTAATATTTCTTTTTTGAAGAACTGAAGAAATGATATGCAAATGATCATTTTCAGAAAAGTTCTATATTCAGTTGAATTTTTTTTATTTTTTCTACTATGTTACTAATATATTAGAAGTTAAAAAAATATTTTTAGTATTAGAGAATGAGATACAGGTTTGAAAAAATTTTTCATAATTTTTTTTTTGACTATTTTTATTGTAAAGTTAAAAATATAAATATTATTTATAGTGCCTGCTTAAGAATTCTAATGATTATTTTCAATTTTATATTTGATTCTTATTTATATTAAATTTAATATATGGGATATATCCCATTATTATTTTTAATAGTGTTTCAAATCTTATGTGATTCTCTACAATTTTGTTTAATTTCAATTTTCAGAACCATATGCCTGCTTTAACAATTTTCTCAATATTTTTTTTGTTTTATAATGAGAAATTGGTTAAGAAAGTTTGTGAAATTGGTAATAAGAAAAAATCTTGCAAATTTTGTTCTATTAATCATATTATTGTTAAGATTGAAAAAATAGATTTGAAAGAGTTGATTTCAATTCCAATAAATAGTGGCATATAGAAATTGTTTTTTGTTATTATTTGTTATAAGATGCTTTATGTTGAAAGTTGGTTTGTGATTAAAAGTATATATGTGTTTAAATTTAATTCAGACATTTTCCAAAAATTGTATTATGTTTGTATTACTACGTAACAATTAGTAAGTAATTGGAAACTGTATTTAATTCGAAATCATATTGTTAATCAAAATTCCTTTTATAGTAATAAGAAAATACTGGTCAACTCTAGGGTTCTGATCGGTATCGGTAAATATCGTTACCGATTTATCGGTTTCGGTTTCGGTACTAATTTTAAAACTAAAATACCGAACTGAAATTTTCGGTAAAGTACCGATCGGTTTCGGTATTTTTAAAAAATACCGATCGGTAATTAATAATAACAATAGAAGTTATATCAATATTAATAGAAATTACATTAAACTATAAATATAAATAGAATTTTTATTATATAATTTCAA
>CAJVPV010001173.1:0-16973 GCA_910591835.1 Acaulospora morrowiae
TTTTTTTTCTCAAAAACTATTGTATAATTTTTTTTGAAATTTTTTTATTTAAAAGTTTAGTTTTTAAAGATTTTAAAGATATTTTTTATTTATTTAATTTTTTATTAATTTAATTTAATTTTTAATTTTTAAAGTTGTCTATTAACTTTTGTCCATCCACTGTAATTAATAAATTTTAATTTTTTTATTTAAAGTATATAAATTAAATTTGTATCACGTGATTTCTGATCCAACAATCTGATCCATATAATTATGTGATACTACCTGGCTTTAGCATACCTCTTGATTAGGCAATCTCTATAATGAGTGATCTTTATTACACAATTCTTAAGACATATCATCGATCATTTTTTCTTCCTAACAATAGTAACAATCTCTAAACAAGCTTTTTTTGTTTCCTTTCAAGCACCTTCAAGTGTACTTTATACTAATTACTTTTACCATAGAGCCCACAACTCTCTTAACAAATCCAAAACAATTCCTTTATACAACTATCCATGATAACTGAAACTGACAATTACAAATTTATTATCTTAATTTAAATACAAACACAATTTATAAAACTAATTATGCCAGGTCTATTACCATCTCCAATCTTATCACTACCCCAAACAATTTCTCATCATTAAAGAAGAGAAAAACATAGAAGAAATTCTTAATACTAGTACTAGTAAGGATATCAAAACCATTATCTTTAAAGAGACTTTCACCAAAAAAAACTTAATTTCAATGATCAAAGCAATAGTCCAAAACCCTAAAACTAAAAATTTTAACTTCAATTATATCAATAGCATTGTTAATGAAATGGAAAAAGTTCAAATTGATCAATATTTTCACAAGTGCTTTCAAGAATTTCTTTTCTTTTCTGAGAAAAAAACAAAAAATACTTTGCACCTTACTCCTGAAAATTATCAACCATCAATCTCTTCTCTTGTCACCCAAAAAAGAAAGAATAATCAACCAAGCTTAACAATATTTCATGCAATTCAATTGTTTATCATATTAATTACCTTCCAATTTGATAATTTCTCTAATAATAATATAATCAATTATATATCAATGAAATTGTCTGATCTGAATTCTTTAATTCCAAACAAACCAATCAAATAAGTGTTACTATTACTTCTTCTCCTGACAACTCTATAACAACTTCTAATTTCAGCATGGAAATAAATGAAATACAATCTATTAAACAATTAAATCTAATAATAATTAATAATATCATCAACTTGGATGAACTTTCCAAAACCTTCATCCATATCAAAATTACTTCTTATACCTGATCCTTCTACTTTGAACAACAAGTTCAAAAAGAATTGCAAGAGATCAGAGATATTAATCAATATAAAACTCCCAGAACAAATATTGAAAAATTAGTTAATATTCTTCTCTCAGCCCCAAGCAACATTCAATCATTATTCAAATACTTGATACTATTATCAAACTTTCTAAATATCCACCCTATTACCTTAAAGCAATCATGAATAAATTAGTTTTAAGGATTATACATTTTTTGCTCTTTCATCCAAAATGAAAATCTGATGCTAGCTCACCAAAAAGAATTCAGTAAAATCGAAAAGGACTTTAAAAACAAATACAAAAATGAAAACAACTTAAGTTTTTATCAACTTTGAAACCAAAAAAATATCCTTATCATAATTTGTATTATTCTATTAATTATTTATTTATATACAATTGATATAAAAAAACTTCCTATTATAAATTAGCCAGTTTTCTTATCTACCTAATTAATTATCTCATTAAAAAACCAACTTATTTTATAGAATATACCTCCTTTAGGGATTAACTCAAAAAATATTTCATTGACTTACTAGTCTATTAAATAAATCATCCGAAATCTCTTTTCAAATCAAAGTAAAACTTCCTATCAAACTTTCAATGCCAGACAAAACACATATCATCACAATTCTATATATCCTTGGTATTCACTACAAATTTGAAAAACTATTGGATTTATACTTCAAAAAAAATCCTTTCCTTTCTAAAGATTAAAACAACCTTTTAACCAAATACCAAACATCTTTTCAATTAAAAAAAGAAGTGATCTCAACAATTTTTCAAACTATAAAAATTATCTTTATAAAGAATACAATATTTCTTTCAAATTACCTACTATCTATTTTAATCTTCTGCCTCCAAAAAACTACTTCCAGCAACTTATCAACTTCTTGACTCCAAATACAAACACCTGTTTCCATTCAATCCTAGAAACAGTACTTATACTCTTCAAAAAATCATTACCCTATTCAAAAAAACTTGCTTTTTTAAATTTCTTCCCAATGACTACTTCTTTATAAAAACAAAGCTTTCTTTTTCTTCTAACAAAGTTATACTTGAAATTAACATTTTTCTTCCAGTAACAAATTCAAATAACATATCCCTTTTCCTTAAAACACTTGCAAAAAAAATATATCTGCACCAATCTACTCTTCAAGGAATGGACAAATCATTTATCTATAAAACACTAAACAAAAACTATACTGACATATTATATCTTTTCTTCCCTCACAAAACTATATACACATTTTCAAGGCCTACTGGCCAAAGCTGCATTGATTAAATTTGAATATAAAATAATATTGCCATTCAATCTATCAAAATACAAATTATAAACACCAAACCAGAATTACATAGTGATCATATAATTATCATCTTGATACTCTCAAACTTTCTGATTATTAAACTTATTTACAAAACATATTCTATTTAATATAACTTTAATAAAACAACCTTTAAAACATGGAAAATGATAAATACAACTATCACAAATGACCTGTCATTACTTTCTGAAGAATCCAATATCCAGGAGTTCTGGAAATCTTCAATAAAAAAGATACAATACTTCATAAAAAACTCCAAACAATTAATTCCATATCCATAATCTCTTGTCACAAACTTTTTACCCACTTAATCACACAATTTTAAAAGATTTTAAAGATTGTAAACTTTCTTATAACAACAAAAACAATCAAATTAGCTTACTTAAAAAATTATTCAAAATCATCTTCAAAATACTTATAATCAAAAATAATCTATAGAGAAAATAAATAATCAGCAAATAATTAATCAATAAATAATAAACCTTTATAAGAATCCTAAAATCATAATTAAACAAACTCTTAATTACAAAAATCCTCACACTTCATTTACAAAAATTATTGATCCTATTAATAAAGAAGTAATAACTAATCCACTTCAAATCTATCAAATGATAACAGATCACTACAAAACAGTCTTTTGCAAATAAGCAATCAATAATTAACTTCTTTTCAAATGGAAAAAACACTATGTTCCACTTAATAATATTAATTCCTCAATCTATGACACACTAATAAGTCTAATCACAGAATATAAAATCATAGAAACAATTAACTTACTTCCAAATAACAAAGCTCCTGGTCCTTAAAATCATATATTTCTTTATAAAACAAATTCAAAAAATACTTTTTTTCCTATTTCTATACAATCTTTAACCAAATACTTTCTTCTCAAGAAATTCCAACAGACTGGAAAAACTATCACATATTTCCAATTAGCAAAAAACTCCAATGGAAGTATAATATACAAAAATATGACCTATAACACTTATTGACTCATTTAAAAAAATTCTAACTAGAATTTTAATCAAAAGAATTAATCATATCCTAATTATGCACAACATTTTCCAAAAATTCAACTTCATAGGTCTCTTCAATTAAAGTACTTTCAAATCAATACAAATCTTAAACTCAATTTACAATTTCAAAAAACTCATACAAGAGAAACTATAATCCTATTACTTGACATTAATGCAGTCTTCAATTCAGTAAATCTGGATATGCTCAAAAAATTAATGTAAAGATTATATTTATCAAAAACCTTTATCTCTCTAACCAGCAATATTCTCACAAATCGCATATGCCATATAATAACAAATTCAGGCCTCACTCAACAAATTATAGTTCCAGATAAAATTGATTAAGGAAAAACAATTTTGCTTCTCTAGTGAATTATCTTTTATAATCCTCTAATCACAGTCTTAATACAACAACTATCAAAATTAAAACACAATACTATAGCATATATGGATAATTTTAACCTTCTAGTAACTTCAAAATATGAAATTCAAAACAACCTGAACATTGCAACAGAATTCTTTCAACTTAATGATATCAAAGCCAACCCAACAAAAACTAAACTTATTATTATAAATAGTAAAATATCTGATAAAAAATATTCCAAGGATCAAATCCAATTTTCCTCTTATCTAAAAAAGAACCAATGAGAAAACTAGATATTTGGTTCTCTGAATATAGTATCCTTGCATCAATCATAACAAAATTCTGGATGATATAAAAATAATATCTTAATCACTCAAATTTAAATTCACAACAGGTCATATGACCTCATATATCTATAATAAGGTTCTCCTATTATGAATAGAATATAAACTTTAAACAACCTTTCTTATTGCAAATATGCTTAAAAACTTTCAAAGGAAAATTGACTCAATAATCAAACACAAATTTAATATTGAAAAAATTTTTCCTTAATTTTAATTCTACAATCCATACATTTTCAACATCAAACCAATTTCAATCCTATAATTAGAAGTTCAAATTTCTAACCTACAATACACACTTTTATATCCTACCATCAAATATAGTAAAGAAATAGAAATCCTTGCTATTCAAATCCAAAACTGTCAACTTTTTTGAACTAACAAGTCATTAAATACAATACTATAATATATACAATTCAACTTGCCAAGAACTATAATATCTTATTCTGCTTTGAAACAAATTGTCAATACAAAATTCCAGGAGAAAACACTCTTATTCATTAACTTCTTTTATACTATCAAAAATGGTCAACTTTTGCAAACCAACTTTCCAAAAAGCATATCTTGTATATCAAACAACTACTTCAATACAATAACAACAAAATTACAAACTGGTACCACATCTCAGCCAGATTTGGATTCAACACTCATAGGAAAACACACCTCTGATATAAATTACTATTACAGCAGAACTTTTAACAAATCGGCACAACTCCAATAATACCAAGCAAAAAAAAGAAAATGGCTTGCATTCCTTATCAATAATGAAATAATCTAAGATGTAAAAAGGTTTAAGAATGCAAAAAGAGCTTTCTGAAAAAAAACAAAGGAAAGGAAACCACCATATTTAAGCAAAAACCTATTCACTTACAAGATCCTCAGAAAAAGAAAAGAATGATTCAACAAGACTTTTCAAGCTCAAGAACAATAACAACTTATTCAATGACAACAGCTAAATCAAGCCACATACTAGGACTCACAAAGGTGCTATGGAACAAGATAAAAAAAGAAAGAAAATGGTTAGGAATATGAAGTAATCAAGATTTTGTCAAGGTGATCTGTAGTGATGAACTGCAGGCAATGAACTTAAGTTTTCTTAGGAACAGAAAACAAGAGGGAGCAACTTTATTTATCTCCAAGATTATATCTAGAGGTCAACTATCTAAGATAGGTATTCAAGTATAAGTAATTAGTTTATGCATAAAAGTCAGTACATGTATGATTATGTCTTCATTTAAAGATTAAATAAACATAATAAATACTTGTTTGATTACAGAAAAAAATTATCTGGTTTTATATTTATTATTATAATTAATTATTTATTAATATATTCTTCATTTTATATTATTTTATATATTATTATTATTTACATTATAAATTATATTTTTATAACTATTATATAACATTTGATTTTATCTTGAATAATTATAAAAAATATACAGGATATCTATAATATTATTAAGCAATAAATATATAATTTAGATTAAAATTTTAATAAATATGATTAAAAGTTAAAGTAAAAAATAAGATATTATTTAAAACTCCTTTGATATAAATTTGTTCAACAATATTTAAAAATATATTGCTGTTATCCCTAGCGAGTCAGTCACTAAAACAGCTCACTCTTTGCATGAAAATAATCCAACCACTTAAATTTCGGCATTAAATAAAGTAAGGCCTTAATTCTAAGGTGTGTTATGGTCTATCTAAATACTATGAATAATTGTTACTATCAATTCACTATTGTTATACACATGTTACAATGTCGCGTTCCATCCATCCACACTTATTTTATATGCTCTGCATATAAACCCCGACTAATTTACCTATTATTAATAAATACTGTTTTTGTCAACGCCAGATCTATTATAAACCTTTATAATTTGTCAGATATTCTATTGGATATATCTTCTCTATATTCATTATATATTTGTAGTGGTGTATCAGATGGTATAATTATCTGTGATAATGATTAATTAAAGAATATAACTCAGATCAATTAAAATATCTGTAAATAAATTACTTAAAAATATTAATAAAATATGCTTACCGGCTAAAAGTAGAAAATATAACTCAGATCAATCAAATACCTTTTACAGTATATGAATTTACTCACAAATATCAATAGAAATATTCTTAGTGCCTGTAATAATAGCTAAAGTTAAAAATATAACCCGGATTAAATAAGATACCTTATATGAATTTACTCAACAAATATTAGTGTAAATATGCTTACTGAAAAAGTAAATAATATAGCTAAGATCAGTAAACACACCTTTGATACGAATTTACTTAGCAATATTAATGAAAATACGCTTATCCCTAAAGAAAAAAATATAACTCGAATCAATCAAACACATTTAATGTTAAAATCATTTAACAAATATTAATGAAATTTGCTTACCATATGTGATTATTATTAATTAAAGAATATAACCAGATCGATTAAAACACCTTTGATATAAATTTTATTTAATAAATATTGTATTAATGAAAATACGTTTACCCTCTAAAAGCAAAGAATATAACTCAGATCAATTAAAACACCTTCGATATGAAATTAGTTGAAAAATGTTAATGAAATATGCCTACGGTCTGTAATTGTAGTGAAAGAATATAATTCAGAGCAATTAAAATACTTATAATATAAATTACTCGACAAATATTAATGAAAATATGCTTACTGACTAAAAGTTAAGAATATAGCTCAGATTAATCAAACACCTTTGTTTTGAACTTACTTAACAAATATTAGTGAAAATATGCTTACCGTTTGTAATCGCAGTTTAAAGTAGAAATATAACTCGGATTAACTAAGCTACTTTATAAATTCACTCAACACAGCGAAAATATGCTAACGTCAGAAATAAAGAATATCACTAAGATTAACTAGAACACCTTTGACATAAATTTAATCAATCCTAGCCTTGTTTAATGCATTAATAAATACTTAAGGCGACTGATTATTCTTTTTATACAGTATATTGATACGTATTATATAGAACATGTGATTAATTAAATTCAGTAAAATACGTATCTGGTAAATCATTTTCGATAAAAGAAAGTTCAATTATGGAATGATCAACATTTTTATCAAGAACATTCTGCATTAACTCAAAATTAATTAAGTGATTAATACAACCAATTACAGTAATGATCAATCTTTCTTTCATCGAGAGTTGACCAGTAAATCGATAAAACAACATCGAGTTGACAACAGTACAGCACAATATTAATTGATTCGTTCATGAAGTTGATTTTTAAACATTCTTTAAAAAATAATTACAACAATTTCATAGGATTTATTAACACATGGCCCTACCAACCGCATGGAACGTTTATGATAAATCTACCTTTTTAGACGTCGACATTGAAGGACGTAGAGTAGCATACACAGGTGATATTCAAATGAAAGTATATTTTTGTATGAACTTTAATAGCCTTTAATTTACTCTTGAAAAAAAAAAGATCGAGATGGAAATAGAAATCCTGCCACAATACGGTCAAATTTTCCGATTCTTCCGAAATGCGGATTATTTTACTTTGAAGTCACCATTGTGAATGAGGGAGACAATGGGTAAGGCGTAATGCTCGTTATATTCTTGATCCTAATAATTACTTACATTTTTTTATGTATTATAAGAATTATTGGAATTGGACTGTGCACAAAAACAGCTAATTTAGATTCGATGCCTGGTGACTTTAATATTCTCCTTTTCTATGCGTTTAACCATTTGTCATTCTACTGACTAATGCATTATTTATCATTACATATAATAATAAGGATGGGAAGATGACTCTTGGGGTTACCATGGTGATGACGGAAAATGTTTTCACTCATTAGGAGTTGGTAGAGTGTATGGGCCATTGTTTACTACTGGTGATACTATTGGATGTTGCTTGAATTTTCAATACAATACGATATTTTACACGAAAAATGGAGTACATCTTGGTAACAATTATTTTAATTCAAACTAAAAAGGATGTATTTGTTGAAAAAGTATTATTGTTTAAAGGAATCGCGTTTCGATGGTTGGAGGGCGATCTGTACCCTTGTGTCGGAATGAAATCACATGGAGGATTGATAGAAGTAAATTTCGGGCATAAGAATTTTAATTATGAAGGTAAGTTAATTCTACCGATTAGTTTCTTAAAGATTATTTATTGATTTATCTTTAAATAGCGATGAACGATGAAGATATCGATGATGAATTATTAAAGGAAGAATGGAATAAAATTTTATTTCAAAATGGTACATTACCAAATCGACAGATAGACAGGTTTGCAGAGCTATCGGAATCATTACCCATTAAACTAAATAATAAGCTTTCATCTAAATATCGAGTAAAAGCTTATCTTGCTATTGGAAAGCATCATAAAGCGCGAGCAAATTTAGCGGAATTTAAATATCGGACAAAAGTATACTTTGTTATGGGCAACTATAAGAAGGCGCTTGAAGAGATAACAAAAATATTAGAAATCGCGCAAAACAACACATTCGCTCTAAGATATCGGGGAGAAATTTATCACATAATGGGAAATTTTCGTGAGTCACTTGGAGACCTTAACGGATTGTTGAAAATTAATCCACGTAATAAATGGGCTTACGAGTCCCTTGGAGAAGTCCACAGAGAGTTTGTATAATGTGTATTTTTATAATTTTTCAAGTTACTTAACTAACTATATGTAAAATAATAGAATGTGAGTATGCCATATTTGGACATTATACTGTACGATATTTGTACTGACTTGTTATATACGTGCAAATTTTAGAAAGTAAGTGCAGCGTGAGATCATTTTTATAATCTTTTCTTTAAGAGACTCACTATTTTTAATTGACAATTAGTCTGTAGGTTTAAAATTTATGTTTAAAATTTTTTGTACATAAAGTTGACTAATTAATATCAAATTTAACAAAACACATCCCCAATTTCAGTTTGTAAGTATTTGGTTCTTAATAATTCAGAGATTCATATAAATTTATGATCTTAATACTTACAGTTAAAATAACAAATTTTTACTGACCGCTAGCAAGTGAGTGTTTGCTAATAATAAATATTTAGAAACTTTAATATGATTTATTTACTGTTAAACAACACTTAATAATTCTTTAGCTAGTAAGTATAAAGTTACTTAAGTGATTTTTTTGGTCATATCTAACATTTTTGTGTCTACTTTATTGTAGTTTGTAAGTACTGTTTTTTGTTAACCTTTACCTAATTTAACATAATGCATCAAATAATATTAATTTAATTATTTATAAGCCGGTAATTACCTCTGTTTTAATAATTATTTGTTGTTTATTTTAAAATAATTTAACATTAATACATTTTATTATCCCTAGCGAGTAAGTGTTAAAAAGATTCATTAAATGTTAATTATTATTGAATAACCTTTTTTAATATACGATCAGAATGTGGGTATAGCAATTCCTGTTTATAATGAGTCCATTTCATTAAATCTAATGCAAGAAATTGCTTGAAATTGCATACCATTTAGTGTGTGAGTATTTCTATATCTTAATCGTTTCATAAAATATTATTTAATGAAAATAATACTTTGTATGTAATGACCTTTAGCGAGTAAGTACATGAACGTTTAAATTGAAATAATTCTTAAAATTCAAGTTAAATGTTAAATTGTTTTATTCATTTAACTTATAGCCGGTAAGTATTTGGGTCCAATAATTTATTAAATCAGCAGACAGATTCATTTCCAAATATTTCATTTAAAATAATTTAATTGGCTGTTAGTTTGTGAGTATTTCATTTGTTGTATCTTTTTATAAAGAAAAATTTCAATGCCTTTTTCTTATTCACGTCTATATTTCCGTTACTTTCTCAAATTACTACCATTAATCTCAGTTTGTAAGTATTTTGATTATTTTTTTTGCTAATAAAAATAACTAAATATTAAATTTAATTATTCATCAATTTATACCTTAATAGACGGTAAGTACTTTGATTACTTACTACTTTTTAATAATATACACTATTAATATTCATCAAATCAATTTTTAGGGAGTAAGTAATTTTATCTTTATTACCTTTTTTGAGAAATATTTAGCCATATTAATTGACATTATCTATTAGGCGGTGAGCATTTTATTTACGAGTTTTTTGATCACTATCTTGGACAATGTCACATAACGCTTATTTAATCGCCTTCAGCAAGTAAGTCTTGATAGATGGTGTGCTTGTTATCGATTTAATTAAAACTCCTTTTATAACTAAATAATTTTTAATTTTATAAGACGGTTAGTATTAGATAGTAAAGATTTATTAAATGATGTTCGTAGTAATGTGAAATCAACTAAACATAAAGATTACTTTCTGAACAACAATTAGGCTGTGAGTACTTGAATATTTGATTTTACTATGATCGCAGATGAAGGTTACATTATGAAAGAATAATCTGAACAATATTTACATATTTGATGTTAGCGAGTGAGTATTTATTGCCAAAGGTATTTGTAATTAAACAATAATTAATACTAAACGACATTTTCTTAATTTTTTATCAGATGGTATGAAAATTTAATTTTAATTCTGAAGTGCAAAATTCTTAGTCATATCAAATAACACTGTATTTTATTATTGGTCAATTAATTAGCCTGTGAGTATTAGTTATTTTACTACAGTAAATTTAAACTTCGGTTTTATATCTAATTCTTTTTCTATTATTATTTCTCTGATCGTTAATTTATTATTAGACGGTGAATATTTCTATAAATTCAAACACCAATTTACCAATTTTGACACTATTAACATTTCCCCAATTACAAATAAATCGTTAGGCAGTGAGTATTAAATCGCTTAATAAAATCATGCAATCTGAATATTATTTAAAATGATTCTTCAATGGATTATTATTAGACTGTAAATATTTTAGCGTATCGATTATAAACTCAATTAGTGATTAATATATATATCAATTTAATGTTATTATCAGCGAGTAAGTATTTGTTTTATTTTCAAAACAGTCGTTCAACAATATTTGTCTATATAATATTACCCTGTTGATTTTTTTTTTTTACCGTTAGTGAGTGAGTATTAAGCATTTAGATTTACTATAACTAAAAATGCCAAGTTTTTATAATTAAAATGACCAACTTAAATCTAAATAAGCTTCAGCGAGTAAGTAATTAGCATTTAAATATAAGTCTTACATAAAATCTAACGTTCTATTTCATAACTTTGATTGATTACTAGCGAGTGAGTAATCGATATTTTTATTTGCGCACAATAACACATGTTCATCTAATTTAACACCAAATAAAATTTTTTTAATTGATTGTTAGAGAGTGAGTCTATTATTTCAGTTGATATTTGACTTTAAAGTTTAAAGTACCTACTCAAATACACGTAAAACATCTCTTCTATCGGTTCTTAGCGAGTAAGAAATTTATATTTAATATACAATTTAACTTTAAGCATGAATTATCTGCCAACTAATATCACATGAACTCCGAACAATTGTTAGTGAGTAAGTGATTGTTTGGATTAATAGTAATTAAACTTAATAAGTTTATATTATATATGAAATTATTTCAAGGACCGTTAACGAGTAAGTTGATGAGAATTTCAAATCGAATTATTTTTTATTACAAATCTAACAAAGCCTAAAATCCATTTTTTATTTATAGAAAGTAAGTAGTTTAACATTTGATAAGCGCTAATTTGAAAAAAATAACGGGGAAATACAGTAGCTACACTTCAATCAATCTTCAGCAGGTACAGTATGTAATGACACTATTATTTACAATATTTTTTATATATTAGTGAGCTAATCTAAATAGAACATTTTCTGATTTACGGTTGCCCAAATAATTAGGCGGTTAGCGTTTGATTTATCGTAATTCTTAAAAACACAATCTTCGGTTAATTTATCATACACAGTTTAATCCCTAACCTTTAGCGAGTAAGTAATCGGTATTACATTAATCCAGTTATAGTATTAAATATACAATATACACTATATGCGTTATGTTTTTTTAAAATTCAGGTTCTCAAATATTTTAACAACGAACACAACCCATTTTCAATCGTTAATCAATGCGTAAGTATTTTTTTAAAATATAAATTTATAAATAAAATAAATAATGTTGATAACCAAAATAACTATTCTTTGGTATATGATTAGTGAGTAGGCGTGATTTTAAAATTTTAAGCTGTTGATTTTGAGTAAAACTAAAAATCAATGACTTTAAATTTTCAACATTAGTAATTTTCATCCAATCGATCGGAGCCCGTGAGTATTGATTCATGTTTATAAAGAACTATAATAAATAAAACTTGAAATAGTGAAATGTTTATCTTAAATAAGATTCCCCAATAGATTTTGTACTTTTTAAAAGTTTCTAAATATTGTTTTTAATCCTTTCTTACTTTACTTACCAGCAGGCAGACAAACAAGTATTATTAAGTTATTTAAAATTTCCAACACGAAGCATCAAA
This sequence comes from Acaulospora morrowiae, assembly GCA_910591835.1. Classification (NCBI taxonomy): domain Eukaryota; kingdom Fungi; phylum Glomeromycota; class Glomeromycetes; order Diversisporales; family Acaulosporaceae; genus Acaulospora; species Acaulospora morrowiae. The sequence continues at coordinate 12,799 of CAJVPV010001173.1, forward strand.
TCGCATTTTTTTTAATGATTTATTATGTAACTAGCGTCTCTAAAGAGTAAGTATTCAGTTTTATTGAAACAATTTTAAATCCCGTTTTTTAATATTTATTAATTATAAATAGATCGTAGTGAGTGATTAGGAACTTAAATTTAGTCGACTTTTAATAATGCTCCGACTAATTTAACCTCGAATTTAACATTAAACAAAAGTCGTATAGTAAACGAACCAACGTCGATTATTAGTGAGTGAGTAATTGATAATTTGCATTCATTATATTAATTTAAAATATAATACGAGCCCAAAAGATTGACTTAGATTAATCAAATTACGTATCGTCCAACGTTACTTCTTTTATCAAACAATAGCATGTGAGTTATCAAATGAAGTCAATTTTAAAGAACAATCTTATTTATTTTAACATGAATCTGGCATCCACTAATTTGCGATTAGTTGGTGAGTACTTGCGTGTTATCATTTGTGATAAAGTTTATATATATTCTAACGCTTTAACTGATTGTTAGTCCGTGAGTAATAAAACAATTCAACTTGAAAATTTAACGTGTAACTTACCAGTTAATTCAAAGTTAAACATATAATGATCGTTAGTTCGTAAGTAGTTAAAGTAATTGACGCCCGAAATAGCTAATCTTAAATTTCTAAGTTAATGTCAAATAACATTTATAGAATGTAAGAAAAGATTGTTCTATATTATATAATCACGTATTTTATGCATTAACACTATTATACCATTTGCAGACAGTAAGTATTGCTTAAATTATTATGTTAATATACTGTGCATAGAAATATTCAATAAGTTAACATAATTATATAACTACGTTAGAGAGTAAGTAAACAAATATTTATTTAAACAATTTTCGGCTAATTTTAACATTTCATTTGACTAATTACTATGATTTCACGCTAGCCGGTAAGTAGTTAAGAATCTGTCATTCAAAATATTCAGTGCCATTTGATGCTAATAATATGTCTCTAATAATTAGTGAGTAAGTAATAACTTATATAACATCTGGATGTTCTTAAACGTTTATTTAACATTTAATTCCTATATAATTAATACCTTATTGATTTTTGTTAGCCTGTAAGTAGTCAAAAAGTATACGTTAAATGCAACAAGTTTTTGACTAATACAGTCCACACCTTTATTGATTATAAGCGAGTAAGTAAATAAAAATTATATTCATGATAAATTATAATTTAAATTATCAACGATTAACATAACTAATTATTAGTGAGTAAGTAATAAAATGATATATCAACCACATAAACTCGCATAAAATGACACATCTAATCTTGTTAACAGACGGTAAGCGTCTATATTCACTATATGGAGATTATTTAATAGGACATTTAATAAATTTATTTGTTATATTTAGCGAGTAAGTAAATAATCACTATCAAATATAGAACATTCACATGTTTATTATAAATTTAACATTTTTTATTGGTTTGTTAGATTGTAAGTAAATAGGTTTCTGAATTCATATTGCATTAAATATTTTATAATTTATTTTTAATTACATTTCAACGTTTTATGACTATTTTAATTTGCCATATTAAAATGCAATTTCCTTCTATTATACAGTAGTGATGTTTTGTCAATTGACTATCAGATTTACCCGTAAGTATTCCAAATTCTTATAAAATCCAAGTTTATTTATTTAAAATTAAAACATACAAATGAAACTTCTATTGACTAATAACTAAATCACTAGTACGTAAGTATCAATAAACTTTCAAGATCCATGTTTCGAGATATTTACCGTAACAAATAATTGATCCCAATTGATTGTTAATTAAATTCTCAGGAGGTAAGTTGATAAATTTTAATTTGCATTTTAATAATTAAAATTTAACATAAATAAAACTTCTGTTAATCAATGATTAAATTAGCAATTCGTGAGTGTTTTTTTATAATTTTAATGTTAAATGAAAGCTCTAAATATTTGACATAATTACATTAATTAAATGTTAATGATTAACAGTTCGTAAGTATTCTGATTTGCAATTATGAAATATAAGCTCTAGCTATTTGTTATGACATTAATTGAATAATAATTAAATTATCAGAATGCAAGTATTTGAACATTTAAATTTAAATACAAGTTCTCACTATTTGACATAAATACATTAATTGAATGTTATTAAATTACCAGTCTGTAAGTATATGAACATTCTGATTTGCAATTATTGTAATACAAGTTCCAACTATTTGGTATAATTACATTAATTAAATGTCAATAATCATCAGTTCGTAAGTATTGAATATTCTGATTTGCAATTATTGAAATACAAGTTCCAGCTATTTGGAATAAATACATTAATTAAACGTTAAATTACTAGTCGGTAAGTATTTGAACATTCTGATTTGCAATTATGAAATAAGCTCTAGCTATTTGTCATAAATACATTAATTGAATGCTAACTAAATTACCAGTATGTAAGTATATGAAAATTCTGATTTGCAATTATTGAAATAGAAGTTCCATCTATTTGCTATTATATTAATTGAATATTAATTAAATAATCAGCAAGTAAGTATCTGAACATTCAAATTTAAATACAAGTTCCAGCTATTTGGCATAAATATATTAATTTAATGTTAATTAAATTACTAGGGAGTAAGTATTTGAACATTCAGATTTGCAATCATGAAATATAAGCTCTGGCTATTTGGCATAAATATATTAATTGAATGTTAAATTACCAGTCGGTAAGTATTTGAACATTCAGATTTGAAATTATGAAATATAAGCTCTAGCTATTTGGCATAAAATACATTATTTGAATGTTAATTAAATTACCAGTCTGTAAGTATATAGAACATTATGATTTGCAATTATTTAAATGCAAATTCCAGCTATTTGGAATAATTACATTAATTAAATATTAATAATCAACAGTTCGTAAGTATTGAACATTCTAATTTGCAATTATTAAATATAAGCTCTAGTTATTTGGCATAATTATATTAATTGGATGTTAATTAAAATTACCAGTCGGTAAGTATTTGAACATTCTAATTTGCAATTATGAAATATAAGCTCTAGTTATTTGACATAATTATATTAATTGAATGTTAATTAAAATTACCAGTCGGTAAGTATTTGAACATTCAGATTTGAAATTATGAAATATAAGCTCTAATAAATACATTAATTTAATGTTAATTAAATTACTAGGAAGCAAGTATTTGAACATTCTTATTTGCAATTATTGAATACAAGTTCCAGCTATTTGTTATGGCATTAATTGAATATTAATTAAATCATCAGAAAGTAAGTATTTGAACATTCAAATTTAAATACAAGTTACAGCTATTTGGCATAATTACATTAATTGAATGTTAAATTACTAGTCGGTAAGTGGAACATTCTAATTTACAATTATGAAAATACAAGTTCTGGCTATTTGGAATAATTATATTAATGAATGTTAATTACTAGGAAGTAAGTATTTGAACATTCAAATTTAAATACAAGTTCTATCTATTTGACATAATTATATTAATGAATGTTAATTAATAGTGAGTAAGTATTTGAATATTTTGATTTGCAATTATTGAAATACAAGTTCCAGCTATTTATTATGATATTAATTGAATATTAATTAACTCATCAGAATGTAAATATTTGAACATTCAAATTTAAATACAAGTTCTAGCTATTTGGCATAAATACATTAATTTGAATGTTAATTAAATTACCAGTCTGTAAGTATATGAACATTCTGATTTGCAATTATTGAAATACAAGTTCCAGCTATTTGGCATAAATACATTAATTGAATGTTAAATTACTAGTTGGTGAGTATTGGAACATTCTAATTTGCAATTATGAAATACAAGTTCCAGCTATTTATTATGATATTAATTGAATATTATTAAATAATCAGTATGTAAGTATATGAACATTCAAATTTAAATGCATACTCTGGCTATTTGGCATAAATACATTAATTGAATGTTATTTAAATTACCAGTCCGTAAGTATTTGAGCATTCTGATTTGCAATTATGAAATATAAGCTCTAGCTATTTGGCATAAATACATTAATTGAATGTTAAATTACCAGTGGGTAAGTATTTGAACATTCTGATTTGCAATTATGAAATATAAGCTCTAGCTATTTGGCATAAATACATTAATTGAATGTTAAATTACCAGT
>CAJVPV010001174.1:0-16972 GCA_910591835.1 Acaulospora morrowiae
GTGGAAGAAAAATGAATTAAAGAAAAAAATTAAAAAAAAAAGGCAAAATTTGGTTTGGCGGGGGGTTAAAAAAAAAAAAAAAAAAAAAAAAAAAAAAAACCAATATATATACTGTATATATAAGAATACTCTTTTGATCTTAATAAAGTTTCAACTTCTATTGGTGTTTAAATTCAAATACTAAAATTTATTATGTTTTTGAAATTACCAATAATTTCTTTAAAACTTTTATATCTTTTTTTTTTATTAATTTTTTTTTTAAAATTAAAAAAGATTTTTATTAGACTGATAATTGATTTATATGATTTTTATTTACCAGTACAAACTTTTTTTTCCCTTTTATCTTTTTTCTTTATTTTCAAAAAAATAAAAATTTTTTATTTCTTAAAACTATAAGATTGTGTTAAAGTAACAGTTCAAATATAAACTAGCTATAATTTATTAAAAAAAAGATTTTAAAATTTAAACTTTGAAAGAAGTAAATTTATTATTTCCTATAATTATATTTAAAAATAGGTCCCTAAATTATTTAGTATATAAAATTTCATAAATCAATTATGTTTTTTTTGAAAAGACATAATTATTTATTCATTATTTTAATAGGAACATAATTCAAAAAACATTTGGATCAAATAGTCTAAATTGTAAAAAATCTTTGTAGATGGTTTTTTTTTAATCTTATATTTTTAAAAAAACTTTTTTAACAATGAGAGATATTTTAATTATATTCTTATCTTTAATTTAAAAATCTATCTTTAATCATATATAAAAATTTAGAATTTGGAAAGTCTAAGATAGTTAATATTACATAATAATAACTTAATAAATTACTCTTTTTGCTTGTTATATGTATTTGAATAAAATTATCAAAAAAGGAAATACAAAATTTTGTCACAAAAAAAATTTCTTAGAGATTTTGAAGAAATCTTTTTCTTTAAGATCCAACTCAACAATTATAAGTATATCCTCCTGAATATTTTTATTACTAATATTTAAAAACCAGAAGTTATTATTATTTATAAGAATATCAAAATAAACAAAATTATTATCTCTTCACCAAACTTTTCTCTTAAACTTTCAAAACTTGAAAACACTTTTCAATCATAGTTTATATCAGTATGCTTTACTATTAAAGGTTCAAAAACATTCAAAGTATACATGTGGTGTAAATTATTTTGCTGTTGACTCAATTGCCAAAATCCTCAAAAATAATTGCGTCTGACTCAATTATTTTATATGTTTTAATAGTGACTCAATTAATTGCATCAAATAATTGCGTCAATTGCGTCAAAGATCTACCTATTTCTACCACATGTATAATTCAAAGTAATTGTTACTTTTTTCAAAATCTATTAGAAAATTAGAATTTTCATATCAATAATCATTGTTAATATCTTATACTTGAATTTTATACCCACAAACTTTTTTAATGTTTTTCTCGATTTTTAAATGTATTCAAAATTACTAACAAATATAGAATTGAAATAATAAAGAAAATTATAAAAATAATTAAATTATAAACTGTATATCCTATAGAATAAACTTGACATTATTTTTTTGAATACAGATAATATCTTTTCCCTGAAAAAAAATTTGTAACATTCAGATCCTTTCAAATATTCCACTTCAAATAAGGCATTAAATGATAACAATAAAATACAAAATAATTGTTTATTTAAAACTATATATATAATAGAAATTGATAGATTCTTAATATAATTTAATACAATTATTTGATACAATTAATTGAGTTATTATTTAAACATATAAAATAATTGAGTCAGATACAATTATTTTTGAAAATTTGATAAATAAGTTAATAGCAAAATAATTTATATCATATGTATATCTGAAATACATTATATATCAATTTCTAATTATAAAGTAAATCAAATTAGCTTTTATACAGAAATATGTACTACTTGCAACTTAAATCAAAACAATTCATTTATATTTATACTATCCAACATCAATATAAAAATAGAAATTGATAAATATTTCTTTTCAAGTTATTTAGTTAAATCCTGAAATCTCTTCTACTATTCTGAACTGACAAAACTAATTAATTTTTAGAAGCAACTACCAGTACTTCTCTTTTATCCTTCTCAGATATCAAAAATACAAATCCAGTATATGAGCAAAACAAAATCCTTGAACTGTGTAATAAACTTAACCAATGTGAAAGAACTATTAAATTTGTAGTCAACTTTTTCTTTAAATTAAAAGTAAACAAGCAGACTTCTTCAGAATATTACTTAAAGAAATATTTTTCAAAATCAAATATAAGAATAGAAATTTCTTTAAAACTTTTGCAAAAGAAGAATTAATTAAAGGACAATATCAAAAGGAATATGAAAATATTGAAAAAAAATTTCATACCAATTATCTCAAGTCTAATAACCTTGAATATATTATTAGAATCATCAAAAAAAAATCAAAATACTTATTAAAAAGACTTTTTTTATAGTTTATCTCAGATTCACTAATTTATCTTCATTAAATTTTGGCAAGCTGCTCAATTACTAGAATACAGCTTTAATTTCTTTATAGATTCCACACTTAAAAAAATTAATTATCATGAAATTTATAACCTTTGCAAAGAAACAATTCAAAAAAAAACTTTTTGATCTTTCTCCATTCCTAAAGACTAGAAAATTGAAATTACATAGACTCACAACCAATTATATTTATATTATATATATATATAGTATGTATTTTTATCAAAACTTGAAAAGTATCTTGTTTTTTTAATGATAGTTTTTTTCTTTTATAGGTTTTTTAGAAATACAGTATATTTATTACAGGGTAATAGGCTAACATACAGTATATAACAATGTATCTCAGTATCTTAATATTAATTATATAACATGATAAACTTTTACTTTATTAATAAAGATTATAAAAAAGGTTCACTTAACATTAAAAATCAATTGTTAAATATTGTTTTGGAATGATAATTAATTGAATTGTAAAACAGGCAAACGCCAAAGTTAATAATAATTTAATAATGTAATAGATAGACTAATAAATGATATGTACGCTAATTATTACTTTTTTTATTCAATTCCTATAATTTTCACGTTAAAAATTGTTATATAAGGCTTCGAGCATGACAAGTTGTACAACCAGAAACAAGGGTTTTTCTTATTGCATAAAAGAAATCTTTTTTTCTTTTCCACCACAAAACTGAAAATGCCAAAATTTAATCGGAAATACAATCCGCAGAAGCCTAACATTAAATCAGAAAGCAGAATAGTGAATATTCCCTGTGAAATTTTTACTGATATCTGTAGATACATACCTCCTATTGATCTTGTTACGCTATCAAAAGTTTGTAAGAAATTCCGTCGTTGGTTGGTTGCACCATCCAACTTTGGAACAGAGCAAATCTGGAAAACTTCGCGATCAATTTTTTTGCCAACGTTACGGTCACCTCCGTGCGGAATTTCCGAACAATGTTACGTATTTTTGAATTTGATTGAATTAGGATGCCAGTTTTGTGGTATTGGGAGAATTGTTTCACAGGGAGAACTACCTACGGAAGCACCAGTCAAGGTTTATTGGATGTTCAGAGTTCGTTGTTGTAAAAATTGTTTTTTGGAACGAGTTATAACGTAAGAAGACAGAGATTTTAATTGTTTTATGATTCAAAATTATTAATAGTAATCAATTGAACAGTGCTAATCAGATTAAAGAAGAAAAATATGTGCTCGACGTAGCACTCTCGGGAGTGCCATATTTAGTGCATATTAATCGCCCACACGTCTATTGGAAAAAGGATGTAGATGCAGCAATTCAAGAATATTCGAGAATAGATAAAAAGGATCTTGTTAGTTGGCAGAATGAAAAAATCCGTAAATTAGAGCAACATAATATGATTACAGCGTTTTGCAATGACACACATCATTTGAAACTTTTGGACAAATTGCGAAGGAAACAAAGACTGAAATCAATAATCCGCAGCCTATCAACGTTCGTTCCTAATGATGCTAACAGAACGCTTCTAGAAGTAGAAATAGAACTTCGTCGATGTCCAACACATAAAAAATATGCGTCTTCTGAGGTTATCAAACTCTTTACAGAAGATCATTGGAATCGTTTTCAAGAGATAATATATAGCGAATATAATGCAAAACGCGAGTATGCTGCTTTAAGAGCTAGGCAATATGAATTATTTTTGAAGGTAAAATGCGTATAATAATACTTGTACGGTATGCATTAAATACTAAATCCGAATCGATTTTTTTATCAGGTATATTCTTTGATCCCCTCAAAATATTCAATGAATGATCCCATTGTTCAATATCTTTGTCATTGCCCGTCATTTAAAAAATTGCCAAGCCATCAGGATGTAATTACACCTTGGGATGATAATTTTTTGGACAAAGAATTTATTCCCTTACTTGCACAGGAAGCCATAAATATTGCACGAAATAATCTTCGCATCCCTCCAATTACTACCGTGGGCGGTATGAAAAAACTTAGATTGATGAATAGGTGCGTTTTTCTGTGCAAATTATGCATTGGGATCAACTGCAACGAAGGATATGAAAAGAAAAAAACGTGTTTGGGTTTGTTTGATTATAAAAATCTTCTTGTGCACTTGAAAAGTAGACACGCAGTGCAAAAAATTGTGGATAAAGAAATGGTCGCGGTCGATTTCTTAGAGGTAGGAAAACAGTATTTGAAACGAAACTCTTATATAGTCTGCTTCTTTTTCCCTCTACAAAGTATTCCATTTAGGCAGTAAAAATTTAGTCGAATAAATATTGGTCTAAAAGTTGTGATTCTTAATAAACAAAAAATCTCATTAGATGAATGAATGTCTTATATAAAGAAACAAATACATTGTTACCTTAATCCTCATTAATGACCTTCTCGGCTTCCTTCAATTTTTTTTCTTCCTCTTGAGTTACGCGCGGATAACCTTCAAAGACTTTATACTCACCTGATCCGACTATTTTTATAATTTTTTCACCTTGTTCCAACATTAAATCTTCAACAGTGGTTCTCTTATCACGAAAGAATCCCAAATGGTCAGCAATCAAATGACGATTTAGACAGGATGGACATTCAATTAATACCACCCCTTGTTCATAAGCAAGTTTTGACATTGTTTTTGTTGAACGATGTAAGCAAACTTTGCATGTAAAAGATATTTGAAGACGACGTTCTGCGGCGCGATCAGGATCTAAACGCGTCGGAATAGTTGTGTCAGGAGAGATATCTGAGGACACTTCTGAGTTTGGCGATGAATTGGATTTGTTTTTGTTAAGATAGAAAGTAGTATGAAAGTTGGATTGTGGTAACGTTGGCCTATATCGAAAGGGTAAAATACCAAGTCTTAATTTAGATTGGTGCAAAAGGTACGTTGGTAAGATAATTGGAAATTTTTTATAAACCATCTGAAAAGTGTCGAATCGTTAAATCTGGATCTTAAGATTTATTGGTTAAAACAATATAAATTTAATCCCACAATTTACTAAATTTTCAGAATCGTTGTCTATATAAACTATCGAGCTCATATTACTATTGCCTCAAATTAATGAGTAAGGATAATATAGGATTTGGGTGATACCTTATCCACCATATACATTCTGTATATGTAGGTTCACCAATATTTGGCGGGATATAGGTCGGCCTTGAGTGTTCTTCGCCTACTTTGCGAAGTTCGTTCATGATGCTGATCTCCCGATTTTATTATATTCATTTTAATTACTTGCATTCAGATGAGTTTTCGTTATGGTATTATACAATTTCATCAGAATAATATATCAAATACAACAATTATTTTTTTGGGGGATTTTTTTTTCTTCAGGTAAAGAGTGCTAGTAGCACATGTGACTTTATTGAGTTATATATTTTTTGAAATCGCTGGGGTCGTTTATTTATTAAATCATAGTGACCATTACAATAACAATTGTATGTATAAATCTTCTCAATCCAATTTTTATTGAGTTATATTTTAATCAAAAAATTTGTTTTTATAAATTTATAAAAAAACAAATGTTTCAAGAAAATTTAACTATTTTTTTATAATAATATACTATATATACGTATATATTTTAACAATATTATTATTTAAAGATTTTAATTTTCTTAAATAAACTTCATATACTGTATTTTACAAGTAAATATAAAAAAAACCTATTTATAAAATTAAAGATAAAATTATATTGTTAGAAAAAAAATCATATTTAAAAAAGTATATATATGGGTAATTATTTTTGAAGGCAGCAAAAATGCTAGATATGATTTTTTCGATCCCTACTTTTAAACAATACATACACAATGTAAATTTTCGGCTCACAATTATAGCGACCGAAAAATCCCTGTCCGCCTTCGAAAAGAATTACCCATATATATATATTTTAAAGATTTAAAATTTTTAAAAAAATAGATTTTTGATTTTTAAAACTTTTGTTTTTTTTTTTTTTAAATATAGTAACGATTATATAAAATGCAATAGAAAAAAAATTGCATTAGATCAAATTATTTAGCACAATTTTGAAAGTATATTCTTTTTTTATTTATTTATTTATTTGTTAATAATATCAGTTTTCAAGAATAAAATTTTAATAATTATTATTATTACCAGTTTTGAAATAATCGATCAAAGAATATGAAACACATATTGCATTACTTTTGATTATTTTGAACAAAAAACCAGATGATAATTATTGTACTACATGAATATCATATAAAAAAGTAAATTTTGTTACTTATTTTATTATTATATCATATTGTAACTTTTTAATAAACAAGTTATAATACAAAAGTATTACATAACCTCTAAAAAAAAAGTTCAAATTTTTTTTTCATTATAAAAAAGATATATTATAAGAGAAATATCAAAAACATGACATATTAACCCATCCATGATTTTCTGTATTAAACAAAGATGGCTTGAAAATCACTTTCTTAAAACCTATCAAAATTAAGTCATTTACTTATCACAAATAAATTAACACAAAAAAAAAAGTGTAAATCTTATTATCTTATGCAAGTGTTCTTCTGCTTTTGAAATTAGAAATTATCTACTAAAACAAGAAAATAAGAATATTTTAGTACTTACTATTTAGCATATACTTCGAAATAATAAATTAATATTAAGAATTAAAAGAAAAAAAATCTTATTTAAGCAAAGAACACTAAAAATATTGTTTAAATTTTATATAAAAATATGAAAATTGAATAATTAATAATTGATTAAAGGTAATATGATTTGATGAAACAAAATTTAAAGTTTTTAGATCTAATATGAAACAGTATTATTGAAAGTATCCTAAGGAATCATTAAGTATTTTTTATATTAAGCCTATTATAAAATTTGGAGATGGATCTGTAATAATATGGAGATACTTTACATTATATGATGTTAATGGCTATTATAAGATTAATGAAACAATAAATATTAAATTATATCAACAAATACTTAATAAAGACTTTTTAAATACTATTAAAGTTCAAAAGTTTGCTGTCAAAGATATATTTTTCAACAAGATAGAAATCAAAACATATAGCAAATTTAACAAAACAATAACTTCATAATCACAAGATAAAGATTTTAAATTGGTCTGCTCAATCTCTAGATCTTAATTCCATTGAATATTTATAGAATAAGATTAACCGTCACCTTTGCCATCTCTCTAAATAAATTTCAGGCAAGGAGGATTTATGAATTAAGATTTAATAGGTTTGATAAAAATTGATATTGATATTTGTAGAAATTTGATCCACTCTATATTAGAAAGGATTTATGATATTATTAAGGTTCAAGATAAATATATAAGATGGTAACATGTATTATATTCAACCTAGCATATACAAAAAAAAATAAATAAATATGTATTAATTTGATTATATTGAGTTAATTAAATTATATTCAAAAAAAAATAAATAATACAATGGTACTTTTAAAAAAACTCTCAAATTTTAGAAGAATTTTTTTTTAAAAAAATTTTTTTTAATTTTTAATTTAAAACTGTAGCTATTGACAAAAAAAAATAAAAATTATATCATTGAATTTATATAAAAAAAAATTTTTCTAAATTGAAATCATATTGCATTATATATGATTGCCACTGTATATATATATGGGTAATTATTTTCGAAGGCGGACCGGAAATTTTCTGGTACTACAATTGTGATCCTAAAATTTACATTATGTGTGTATTGTTTAAAAGTAGGGTCCGAAAAAATCATATCTGGCATTTTTGTCGTCTTCAAAAATAATTACCCATATATTTTTTATTTTAGTTTAATTTTGAATTTTTAGTTATTTTTTTTTTCAAGTAAAAAGTATTAGTAGCATATAATCTTTACTAAGTAATTTATATCCAATTACATAACTATAAGATTTATTTAAGTTAATTTACCCTCTCACCTATAGCCTTATTCAGTTATATCAATTTACCACCTATAAGTGAGACTATATATTGATGAAATCTTTAGGAGATAGAAATCCTATCACTAGTTTTAAACTATCTAACCTAATCTAAATCCTGGCAATTGTTGTTTGGAGTATATATCTTTTAAGATTGGTTAAAATACCTGAATAACCCATTCAATACTTTTACCTGATTCTTTGGAGAAGATATTGTACTCTTTGTCACTAGCTGCAATTTCGAATTTCTCTTTTCATTAAGTCCTCTTTTTTTAAGCAAGTACTAGATTGGAATAGCCCTAGGCTAGAGTGTTTTTATGCTACAGAATCTGCTATGCCAGGAGAGTTATAGATAGTGTTACAAATCATTAGTTGGAAAGTTTGAAATTAATCAATCAGAGTATAAGAATTTTTAGTTGCAACTAGTTGATTATAATTAAAACAACTAATCAATTGGAAAAATTTTAACCAACTAAAATCATTAGTTATGGGTTTTTATCGGAGTTAAACCAGAAGTCTTTTCTCATATAATCTTTTCTGTTTTGACTTGTTTTTAGCCTGTGATCATCAAAAAGATCAGAGGTTCTATTTTCATACAGCCTAATTAAATTTGATTAGGATTCGGATGTTTAAAATATAACATTTATAGGAAAACTGGTAAATTCACAATAAATTTTTAATTATATTAAAATTTCTAAATACTATAATAATTAATTGAAAATTTGGATTAATTAATTAATATATTGTAATAAAATATATATTTTTCTATATATTTTATTTTGCCATCCTTTTATAAAAAAAAAAAAAAAACTCTTTCCTAATTACCCAGATTCATCTAAAATCTGCAGTAACCAGTCAAAAGTTTGCCTAAAGGCTCCATCCACTATGGCATTACACAGCAACAGTATTTCCAAGAGCAAAGGCCCACCTGCCTCCACCCAGCAACAGTCTCCAACACTCAAAACCCAGCAGAAACAAAAGCAAAAACAGTAGCTAACAGTACCCGAAGCAGGCAGTAGCCAGCCACCTGGCTGGATGCTACTATAGAGGATGGGATAGAAGCCTCCTTTGACTAGACAGCCAATATCTAAATGGATACAGAGGAACTATAGTGGGCACCCACCCCGCCTACCTTTGGTAACTCTGACGAGAACCCAACACTAATAAATCTAAAGAGCGAGGCAAAGGATGCCCTACCCATCCAACACTAATTATCCAAGCCAGTCAGACACCCCTATAGGCCGCCCACAGACTGGCATATCCAGTACGGCCGTTTCCACTTCAAAACGGCCATCCTGATAGAAAACCTGGCTGGCTCCATGGAGAAAAAACTCAATGTAGTTAAAGAAACAATCTCTCAACTTGACTTCTATATAGGCATCCATGTGGCACAGCAATAGGGCAAAATTGATCATTGTATTATTTGCCAATCAAAAAGATGTACAAAAAGCATACAAATTGCAAATTCAAGAAAATAACAACCATTGCATGGCCATATTGGCCAATCTTGACCTAAAAGAAACCAAGAACAAGTCAATCCATATCTGGGACATCCCCTTAACATCAATAAACAAGAGATCAAACAAAAACTTATCCAATTTGGGCAAATCAAGAACTTCAAAATAAATACTGCAGGCATGTGGCAATGCGTACTAGTCAAATTCACAGAATAGGAAGACTACAACAAAATTAATATAAGATAGAGCATTTCATTTAAGGGAGAACTCCTAAGAATATATCCTTTTTTGAAAACATTTGAGATTAAACAAGCACAAGATAAACACACCTTAAGATTTACCAATCTTCTCTCTGGAATTACAGAATATAACCTACATGACATCATCAGCATTACCAAAGCAGCAATCTGCCATATTCCTCGAAATCAGAACTATACAAAAAAACGATTTGCCTTCCTTAGCTTTACCTTAGCAGAAGCTAAGATATAAGTCAAAAATCAAGAAGTTCACTTGGAAAAAACACCTCTCAACTGATATGAAGTAAAAGAAATACTTTGTATAATTTGTAGTGCAGCAGATCACCTGGCTGCAAATTGTATAATCAAAGCAAAATGTCAAGAAAAAATAACAAATGCTGAAAGAGAAAGCAAAAAAATACAACTCACTTTATCAAAAATTCAAGCCAGCAGGTATGACAAATAACAGAAGGATGATATCCAAACCAACTAACAAACCAGCCAACCAAAATCACCTTAGAGCCTAGGAACAATTCAACAAGGCTTCTAACAGATTCACAAACAAAGAAACATTTGTTCAAATAGCTAAACAACTCTCCAGCAGAGGTTCAAACCTGATAGCAAACAATTCAGCAGCAATGATTAATCTCTAGTCATCTTTGACCGAAGTTCTCAAGGCCATACAAACTATAGGAGCAGAGCTCAAAGAGATCAAGGAAACCATCAATGATCTTAACAATAGAGTTAACAATTTGAAGAAATTTGTATATTTCCACATAGTCAATGATGTAGAACAAATGAAAACAGCTATTGAAACAGGCAAAGAATATTTGGACCAGAATTCATCCTGTACAGTTACACCAGAATCAAGAAAATTCAATTATCAATGCAAAAGACAAGCAACAAGTTCCACAGTAGATATACTTAATATCAGAGAACAATAAATCAATCTTAATACATGCATGGCAAATATAGATGACACTTTCCAAAATATAATGGACACTCTCAACCAGATTATAGATATCACCACAAACACATCCCAATAACATGTCACAGATAATGAACAATGAGAGAAATAAGATAAAAGATCACTTAAACACACCATTATCATCTAATACAACCACAATAACAAACATTAATTATAATATTACAACTTTACAACAAACTATAACCACATGAAAAACACTCACATATAATGTTAGAGGTATCAATGACCTGACCAAACATTAAATCTTCTTTACCTATTGTACCCAAAGAGACATCGATATAGCAATACTTACTGAAACACAAGTTCAAAGTGATAACCATAAATTCTGGAAACACTCTAACTACAATATAATCTGAAGCAATAATAACAAAGGAGCTGATATCATACTTATGATTAAAAAAGATATAGGCAAGCATATAGAGAAAACAAAAGAATACTTGGGCAGAGGAATAAGTATTGATCTTCAGTTCAAGGGAAGAAGACACATTGACATTCTAGGTATATATATACCAGCAGCAAATGAATGGAAAAAAAGACAAGTCAACAAGTGGATAGAAGATGAGATTCTTATCAGACATAGAAGAAATTGGAATACAATTATTATAGGAGATTTCAATTCAGTAATAAATCCTCAGGTAGACCAGAAATTAGCAACCAACAAGAAACACAACTCGCAACATTCCACCTCAACAGCCCTATGGGTATTACAAAATCTAAACTACATAGACTGTTACAGAACATTTAATCTGATTATTTCAGATTTCATCTGGCAAAACTTCAGAGGCGCAACTTCAAAATTGGACTATATTTGGATTTCTAACCACAACAACTGGCATCCCTTAGAAGTAAAGATCAACTTGGCAGCAATGGTAACCAACAGTGACTATGTGATTATCCAAGCAATGATTTTCCTTCCCAATATCTACACAGCTTCTAAGAATTATCCCAAAAAACAAATAGAGATCAAATACATCACCACCAGTACAACAACAGAGCAATGGTAGAAATTTCAAGAAGAGTTACAACTTATTTTTCAACAACAAGATAAACAAGTAGATCAGGAAAACATAACACCTAACAAATTCTGGAATCTTACATGGGAAGTGATTAACAAAGCAAGATCAAAGCATATTTCCAAAATTAAAACCAAATGGAAAGAAGCAACAAAAGTTCACAAAGCAACATTATCACAAGAAGGAAAGGTAATAGAAATCAGAAAACTCTACAACAAAAGCAAACAATATTTCAAACACAACATCAGAACAATAGAAATTATTACAAGTATTCACAAATTTATTGACAGAATTAATTAGGGAACACTAGCAATCCAAGAACTTTCTTGGGAAGAATCAAGTCAACACTTACCCACTGCTCACGGTTGGCTGGAAGAGGTTAAAAACCTATGAAGATTAGTTTACAAAAGCTTCACAGCACTAACAAACCAAAGGATACAAGAGAAAATCCAAAAAAGCACAGAAGATAGATTTCTATATATGTCTACAAATAAAAAGAAGATGATCAAATTAATCCTTAGGCATGAAAATGACAATATATTGTTTGACAAATTACTGATCCAGGGTAACTCTATTATGGTAATCATAGAACCAACAGAAATCAAAAAAAAGGTGGTAATATACTTTCAACAACCGCTCAGGCAAACACCATCCCTGAAAGAAAACTGGAATAACTAGAGACAAGAATTCTCCCCCAAACCAGAAATTAAAGAGAGATGATACAATGAATGTATATAGAAGATGTCACATTCAGAGGTCCAGGAAACAATTAAAAAGTCAAAGGCAAAATCAATCCCAGGAAAATTCCAAATAAACTATATAACACTCAAACATATAGGCCCCACAGGTATCAAAAGACTTATAGTACTCTTCAATCAGATTATACAAATGAAAGAAATCTCCTTGAAATAGTAGCATAATCTCATATATTCCATCCCAAAAAACTCAAACTGGCAACACGATCTCAGTCAGACTCACCCCATTGCACTCTTAGAAACAGTTAGGAAAGTATTCACAAAAATAATTAACAATAGAATTGCACAAACTCTTCTTTCACATCAAATCTTATTACCCCTCAATTGGGCAGGACTTTTTGAAAGTGAAATATACAAACCCATTACAATCATTAACCATATAATGAAGGAAGCAAGAGAAATAAACAAGGAATTATGGATACTTAGCCAAGATATTAGCAAAGCCTATGATTCAATGAGACACGAGATACTTAGTAAGGCTATGCATCAAATCAAGATTCCAAACAAATTCACAATATTATCATAAAATATATTACAGAGCATATATGCCAAGTAATTACACAACATGAATTAATAGAGCCGTTCACTACAAAACAGGGTATAGACCAAGGAGATATCATATTATCTCTTCTCTGGCACATTTATTATGACCCACTTATCACAAAAATAGAAAATTCCAAACTGAAATATACCATAGAGACCAAAATCCTCACAACATGTTTTGGAGTATAGAATCATAACAAGATACATATCTCTTCAATCTTATATATAGATGACATAACCTGGTTTACAAATTCCAAAAGAAAAATGCAGAAGATCCAAAACATGGTCAAAAGCTTCATCAATATCACAGGTCTCAAGATAATCCAAACAAATCCATTCTCTTAATGATAAATAACACAAAGCCTGCTTCCATTAATCTTCTAGGAGATATGATTCAGGCACAAGATAAAGATATGGCTACAAGAATACTTGGAATCTGGATAACAAGTATAGGCTCCAAGAAACATCAGAAGCAACTAATCCTTAACAAAACCTCCTTTATCACAAACTCCTCCAGTGGAAAAAAATCACAGACAAACAATTCAGATATATAATTAATCAAGTTCTTATGCCAGTACTCAAATACCTTATTCAAGATACAGTACTAATCCAAAAAGAATGCAACCAAATCAATAGCAGAATTGTATCAACCTTCAAACACAAAGTTGGACTTCCTTTAACAGCTATTAATAGTGGTATCCACTTGCATACAGGATACAAAATATTTAACATTTATGACAGACAGCTAAAACTACAAACAATAAAATGAATTCAAGATCTCAATAAAAAGAACATTACAGGAAAAATTACAAGAGCAAGACTTCAATAATTGCAGAACTGGGCTTGGTCAATTTACAATATTCTGGATACACAATATAAGATAAAGAAACCCCTTTACCAAAATCACATAACTAACATTCTTCATCTCCTGAAGCCAAATAACATATATATCAAAGTAACAAAGAGATCCAAGTTAATTACTCCTATACCAAGGAACAACTGGATCCCCCGGAAGACTTCATGCCTAACTTATGATACAACAAAAACAGGAACAACCTGAGAAAACATAATCTTATCTTTGTTAAACAAGTGACTAATACCACAAGCTTATACTGTATCATGTGAACACACCTTAAAACCTGATTAGGAGCAAAATATATAGGACAGAAGTCCTGTTGATTTGAAGAAATCATTCACTGATTCCAAGGAAATAAAAACTACCATCCAAAAACTACTATAAATATCTTTGCCACATGTGACTTAGCCAACCAAAATAGCATTTAATGCCACAGATATATATCTACAATTATTGATCACTATATCTATATAGGAAAGATCAACAAATGAGTCAGAGTATTCAATAATACATTCAAGACCCAACACTTCACACAGATATCAAGAGACTCCCCTATTGAAAAATGTAGTAAATGCAAAATGGATATATAAGAGAAGTCAAACAAATGCATCAGGGAAATTAATATCAAAGAAGCAATTGTTATTTCAATGAAAAGAACAAATAATAGCTCAAAGCTGTACAATCCCATAATAAGCAACCTCCCCTAAGTTCAAGTATCACCAAACTCAATTAGACAAATCCACAACTGAAGTCACACGTCACCAGAAATATTGGACATTCCACAAATTGATATTGATAATATAAAGGATGGGGCAACCAGCACTAAGGATCTGGAAAAACTCAAACTACAACACAAAATCAAAGAAAAACTCAAAGAAATTAAAAGAACTATTCAGAATTGAAAAATGATAGACATTTATACAGATGGCTCATTTGACAAATATAGTAACAGGCAAGTCAAAATGAATATAGGCGGGACCATTATTAATCAAGAAACACAATCACAAGTGGAGTTCAAAGGTAGATACGAAGGATTTTTATTATCTATAAGAGCAGAGCTTTTGGCAATCCTAATGGCATTGGCAATTATAGACACAAATATAGCTGCAACAATACATACAGACAGCCAAAACGTAATATACACAATGCTATCCAAACTCTTCAAAAAGTAGCAACTAGTGAAAGCAACAAATCTCCTTACAATAACACTTATTATGGATAAAATTTAATTCAGAAAAGGAATAACAGAGTTCAGAAAAATCAGGGCTTATGTAGGAAATAACAATAACGATAGAGTAGACACCTTAGCAAAGGAAGGAAGAGAGCTAGAATATAAGTGGATGATTGGAATCAAAAGCCAATATATTGATAGCTTGATTTGCATCCTGTAATAAAACAAAGAAGATCTAAACATCAATACTAGTGGATTTATGAAACAATGGCAAAACAGCAAATGGATTAGCACATGGGCTACACAAAAAAGACATAAGGCATGGTTGAGAACAGATAATGAAAAAGAGATAGACTGGAAAAGAACATGGGCCAGTTTGTCACTATCAAAAATTATTAGCTTCTAAACTAATCAACAAGATCACAATATTAGAGCCTTCAAATACAAACTTCTCAATGATGAATTGTCAACAAAAAACAAGCTATATAACAGGAAACCAGACCTCTACAAAGATGGAAAATGCCCTTGATATAACCAACAGGAAACTATCAAACACATATTTAAAGAGTATTATGCAGACCAAGTTAGATCAAAATTCCTCAGAATCCTAAAAGAGGAAATTTCAAGCAGAATATAAGACAAAGAAAACAAATACAATTGGTAAAACCAGCTTGAAGAGATAGTAACCAACTCAGAAAGGAATCTCAGATATATAACCAAAGATATTTTCAGCAAAGATCTAATCTCACTAATAAAACGAGCAAACAGAATAAGAACTAAAGACACATTGAAGAAAACAACAGATAGAATAATAGAAGCATTACAAAAGCTATGGATACAAAGGTACAAATGCTTTCAGCAATGGGAAAAGAGCAAAAATATTAGTAGGATAGACAAAAGAAGCAAGAACAGAAGGTACTCACAAAATAACCAATCCACTATACAATCCAATTAATAAGGAGTATTGGATAGATAGGGGGAGATATCAAATATGCAATGAAAATTCTTAGAAAGCTAGCTGGATCAGGAAAACAACATTATTAACTTTAATTTTTATTTTTACTATTCATATAATAGCAACACTGATGGAGCCTTGACACATTAGCCTTGACATGTATCAATAGGACAAGTCAATAGTAACAAGCTGATATGGAAAAAATTTGATATAGCCTAACATATATTTAGAATAGTTTATAAATAATAACTCTTGTAAAAGAAATACATATGTAAACTAAATAAAACATGTTAGGCAAGGCCTAGCTAGTTAAGTTAAAAAAAAAAAAACTTAATGTATTTAATGACTAAAATAATAAAAATTAAATATTATTATTTATATATAATCAAATTAATTTAAATTAACTTATTTCTTTTAGTTCATAAGCTTTAGCTAACATATTATATATTGAATTCCATTATGTTTTAACATCCAATATAACTATTTTATTAGATATTCCAGCTATTTGACATTGGGCAAAAAATTTTTCTTATTGTTGTGGTGATGCTCTAATTTTAAAAATAAGTTTACGAAGCTAAAAATAAATTAATTTATTAATAATTATAATTTTTA
>CAJVPV010001175.1:0-16972 GCA_910591835.1 Acaulospora morrowiae
AATATTAATCATGTAACAAATCTTACTCTATTAATAAAGATCGTGAGAAATGCCTCACTTAACAGTAAAAAAAAAATTTAAAGGAAAGTGCTGTATTACACTAATGATACATTTCAAAAATCAATAATAATAGATAATTTAAATAATTGGTATTACTTTTTATAATAATATTTTATATGATTTTCTTCTAACAAATAATTGAAAAATATAATTGAATTAATAGAAAATATAAGTTTAAATTAATAATAAAATTTTCTTTCCTTTATATAGGTTTTATATAAACATAGACCTATTTACAAAATATAAGTTGACTAATTAAGATAGTCAGATTGGCTTTAAAAAAACCAGTATTATTGAAAATAGTAATTATTAAATAGTATTAATTTATATTTAGAATAATATTAATCTAACTTATAAAGATATTTAATATAATGATAAGATATTAATTATCAATAAAAATTTTGTATCTAATATTTTTAATTAATTAAAAAAATTATTATTATAACAAATAAAAATTTTTTTGGTTTATTAAATATATCAATATTCTTTATCAAAATTATTCTTGAAAACAATTCTTATATTTTTAAACTTTAAATATAGAATTTACTTAATAATTTAAATTAATTAATTTAAAACTGATAATAAAATTTTTATCTTTAATATTATAAAACTATTTGCAATTGAATATTATTATTTAATTTTTTTTTTAAGTAAGTAAATATTATCACTTTATTATAATTATAAAATTATAAAAATTTATATATGAAAAAACCTATGGGTCTATAGCTTAGTAATAAAGCTTCATAGGTCACTAGGTGAAGGTCTAGGGTTCAACCTCACCTGGTTATAAAAATTTATCATCTTCATAATTGGTTGACTGGCTTCCAATTCATGTCATATCCAATCAGTCACAAATTATCTTCCAAAAATTAGTTAGGCTGCATAAAGATAGGACCTCTGGTTTTCCCAACGATTGCAGGCTGAAATCAGGTTGAAGCAAGGAAAGCTTCTGATCTAACTTCAGTAATAAGTCCACAAATCTTAAACTAAAAACTGGTGATGACAGATTCTGTCACACAACATAAAAAGAGGCTAATTCTAAGCTGATCTATTCCAATATGGAGTTTGAAGATCTATCTCAATGTAGTGTTCTCCTGAACTTAAATTGGACTGAAAGGGCAAAGATTATCTACTACAAGTGATGACAATCCAGGCAAAAATCGTCAAGACCAAGTAAATCTGGTGAGGATCATCAAGATTAAATTGGAATCCAAGCAAGAATGCCAGTTCCACAGGTGATAAAAACGGTAATGTGACATTATATTAATAGCACATCCCAAGGATCGGTGATAACAGTGACTGGAATACTGGAATTAGTCTCTATAATAATATTTCATATAACCTTCTTCTGATAGGTAGCTGAAAAATACAATTGGATCAATAGGATGGTAGGTTTAAACTAGTGGTAGAACTTCCTTTATCTTATGTAAGTCCCACCTGGCATGAGCCCATTTACTTGATGCAAGCTGATCAACCAGGGTAGTCGATTGGACTTTGGGAAATCAGTACTACTGAAAATGGTAATTACTAGGTAGCATTAATTTATATTCTAGAATAACAATAGTTTAGTCTATAAAGATGTTTGATGTAATGACAGTACTATTAATTAGTAAATAAAGTCTTATATCTAATGCCCTTAGCCAACTTAAAAAAAAAAAAAAAAAAAAAAAAAAAAAAATTTATAATTTATATATGAAAAAAAATAACAACATCTCTCATGTAACCAGTTAATTAATGAGTTTAATACTAGCTTATCTACAGTAAACTATCTAAGTTACAAAAAAAAAAATATTAAAATCAATATATTGTTAAAGATAATATCAAGTAGCTATGAATACTTACTGTCATATATTATTTCTATTTTAGAAGAAAGATAAAGATGGAGAACTAGTAACAGAAAAACACTTTAGATAAATAAGACCAATATGGTATACTAAAGTTCCTAAAGATATACAAATTAGTACAAATTTATATATATATGTTTGAGTTATAATATTTTTGTACTTGATAAATATGAGTTATAAAAAATAATAGAGATATATAAGAAGTATTATATTCCTGCTAATCCATTTGCCAATACAAAAAACAGATATTTCAAGAAAATTTTTATATTTCCTTGTAATAAAGTCTATACATTTTCACACAAACTTCTTGTATTTCTGCAAATAAATATAAGAAAATCTACTTACAAAGTTAAAGATAAGAAAATTTTGTTAGAAAAAAAAACCTGTAAAAAAATATTTTTATCTCTTTTTCTAGAAATTCAAGACTCTAGAAAAGACTGATATAAGCTCCTGGAATTTTTTTCTTATCTTTTTTAAGCTTTTTCCTATTTTTTTAAGCATGTAAACTTTTTTCTAATTTTTTTGAAAAATTTTGCCTACCTCAGTTTGACCTTGAATTTTTGGTTATACTGAAATCCTTAAATATTGATTGGCTTGAATTTTAAACTGGTTAATCTACAAGTAGCAAGAAATATAAACAAGATATATAACTCTTATATGTCTCATCTCGTACAATATAAAACCTAATGATGCAATTGAATATAGTGAAAAGAGCAAGGCAATGATGTGTCTCTTTTGTCAAGAAGTGTTATAATGTTTTCCTCTCCTCTCTTGGACTGGTTTCTTTTCTCTTCAATATTAAAAGAAGTCTTATTTCAATTCAATAAGAAGCTTTTTCTGTTGTTGATTATTCTAAGAAGGCAGCAAGCATTAGTATAAGATTTGTCTCAAGCAATAAATCCCAATGAGTATAAGTCTTGTTTCAAGTAATATATTAGTCTTGTAATAAGTATATTGAATATTTTTGGTTAACAATAGAATGGTAAAAATTAAATGACTTGCCTGGCTGCAGATGGTAGTAAAGGATTTATTCTGATAGACTGAGATTGACTTTGGAGAGTTTTTATTTATCAGAACAAACTGTTCAAATATTCTTTTTCTTTTCCTTTATCTTTTTAAAAAATAAAAAATTTTTTACCTTTTAGGATTACAGGTTTGTATAAAAGTGACAGTCTGAGTATAGACTGGTATTGATCTTTTCAAGATCAAGAAATAGTTAAGAAAAAGGAACAACTTTATTTTTTTCCACAATCACACTTAGAAAGTTAGATTTGAAAAGTTTAAGATAATTAATATTATATAGTAATAGCTTAATGAATCTACTTCCTTGTAATAAAATAGTTAGTAAATAGCTAAATCATATAGGTAACACAGTAATCTTGATATTAAGGATTCAAGAATTATGTACAAATCAAAATAACTTGCTAACAAATATTCTATAATACTTATAGTTTAGCTTTAGTATAATATTACAATATATATTATAGATTGTATTATTGTTTTCAAAGATCAATAAATGCTCAGAATTGTAGTCTAATTAGAGAAGAAAAAAATAAGAAGTATTATATTTATTAAAACAATTATCTGTATATGTTAGCATAAAAACAAATACTTTGATGAAGATAAAAGAATAAAAATAAATAAGTAAAATAGAAAATATTTGAGAGCAACAATAGTATAAAAAGCATAGTACTAAACAATAATAAGAATGATAATACAAGAATAATTTTAGAATAGACAGTATTTCAAGAATAAATGTTAGTGAAAATCGAACAAGAAGTAATGATAATCTTGAATAAAAATTAAGTGTAACAATTTTTCCTTACTAAGCTATAAGTTTCACAAATTAATCTTGTATTAAGAAAACATAATCAATATATAACAGTTAATAGATTAGGTATAAAGTAGTAGCTTAGATTCTATAGATCTGATTAATTCTTACTTTCTCAAAAATGATATACGATGTATATTGTATATAAATGACAATCTTGAAATAGTATTCTGTGAGATATAATTTCATGTATATTGTTTTTTATGGAAAATATTTTCTATCAATTCTTTTAAATAATAAGCATATACAAGTGTTAAAATTTGTTTTTTCTTTATAATACTTTTTATAACTTCTAATGGGTGATCAAAAATTGTAATTTGATAATCTGTAGAAGATTATAAGAGACTGGTACAACATCTACATCTTCAAAAGTATTTTGCAGAAGATTTTTGATCAAAATAGTATAAGCAGTCATGGGATTATTATTTGTATGTTGAGAATATTCAAATTTGAAAAAAAAGCATATTGTTTAGGGCAGCTATCCTTTTTATATATTTTTGTAAGTGTTTTTGAGGTTTCATCATGTTGTGTACTTAAGACCTTCTTGAAAATTATTGGATAGATAATTATCAACTCCAAATTCTTCTAAAAATGTCAAGAAAAAATCACTTGTCAAAAAATGCTTATTTAACTTGTTCTGATCTCAAGAATCTATTCTAGAAGATAATTGTTTTGTTTTAAAAAAGGGTCAGAGTTTTAAAGAGTCAAATTTGTTAAGAAAAAAGATTTAAGGCTTTGAAACTAGAGGTAAAAAGATTGAAAAAAGAATTAAAGATACTTTGGAATGTATGCTCCCTTTATAATTTCAATAAGGAGTTAGAGTTAGAAAACTTGAACTTGAGAAACAAAATATCTTATCTGAAAAGTCTACTTCACCTGCTAGAAAATTCTGTATCTGTTCCTTTTAACAGGTTTTTTTTTTCTTTTTCATTTAACTAGAAATTTGCTTTTATTTTGTTTTTTTGTATTTTTTTTTTCAAAGTTTATGGATTCATTGTAGAAGATGCAATAGTTGCTGAATATGCTTTGTGGATTGGCTGTAATGGACAGGAAGTATTTTATAGACCACTTTCATTATATTATATCTTTTGCTTATTTCTCTAGTTTTTTCAGATTTTCTTTTTTATTCAAGAGTTCAGTAATACTTGTACTAAGTTTAATACAAGTGGAGAACTGGATTACTTAAGTATTTGCATCTGCATCACATAACTTGAATACTGAATTTTTCAGTAACTAAAGGATGCTTTCTTCTGTATATACAATATATGCTAGGTTCCTATGCTAATTAATTAAAATATGGTTTCAAGAGAAAGAAATTAATAAGGATAGCAAGAACTTTCCCTTTCATCATTCTAAGCTTGAAGACATTATTGAGCAAGACATTATAAATGTAAAAAGGTCCTTTTCATTTTGGTTTCAGTTTTTTTATAAGGTGTTTGTCTTTGGCAGCATTATATACTAATACTTTATCTCTGATTTTAAACTTTTTATACTTTGTTATTTTTCAATCAAATTTTTATTTTTGTTATTGTTGTTTCTTGTGAATAATACTTCTTGCTTATTTCTGTTATTGTGAAAGTTCTTCTAATAAAGTATATAATCAGTTAAGAATTATTGATTGCAATATTTTATCCATATTTGTTGTGAACATTTGAGGTTTTTATTCATAAAATAAATAAAATGTTATTATTTTTATAGAAGATTGTTTTTGATATTTTGTAAGCAAAAAGTATTAATGAAATATATTAGTTCAAATTTTTTTTGCCTTTAGTTAATTTTGCAAGTAACTTATACAAAGTTTTATTAAATTATTTAATCAATCCATTGGTTTAAGAATAATATAATAAGAATAATAAATGTCTTATTTCAAATTTTTTGAGTAATCTATCTACTACTTCATTGTAAAAATGAGTTTTTCTATCAGATAATATTAGATTTGGACATTAATATCTACAAATAATGACTTAATAAATGAATTCTGCTACATATTTTCCAGTAGTTTCAGAGATTGCTTCTGTTTCAGGCCATTTGATAAAGTAATCTGTTGTAATGATAATATACTTGTTTTTTTGTTTAGTCAGTAGTAAGGATTCTATAATGTTTATGTTGATTCAAAAAAATGGTTCTTCAATAGAAATAGGATGCAAGGGTCCTGGTTGGCATTGGTCACATAATCAAATGTAATTTTTAATATTTTTGAACATCTGGGGCCAGTAATATTAATTACAAATTTTCTTAAAAGTTTTGTTAATTTCTAAGTATGTACTAGTAGAATAATTATGCATCAAATAAAGTATTGCTTCAATTTCATGCTTTTGGATAACTTTGAATAGTTGGTTTTGAGTTTTTCATTTTTTGTCTTTCTTGTAAAGTTAGTTATTTCTGACCTCAAAGAATTTGCTTTGTGATTGTAAACATTTTTGTTAATTATTGTTAATATTTGTTAATAATTTGTTATTAAAAATAAAATTTTTCAATCAATAATATAGTTATTAGGATTCCAAAAAAGTATCGAACTAGTATCAAACTGATATCAAAATGGTATTGATATATAGTAAATTTAATATATGGGTTGTGACCTACTCATATGTTTTTATAAAAAATTTAAGTATCGAATTGATATCAAAGTGGTATCAAAGTGGTATTGTTAGAAGCCCTAATTGTTATATTTCCTAGCAGTCTACAAAAAAAGATTAACAAACTTATCAAGTCCTCATACAAGATACCTTCAAGATGCTCCAACCTTATCCTAGTCAGTGAAGAAGGTTTAAAAATCTCTTTGCTTAAAAAAAGACAAAGATTATCTCTTGTAACTAATCTAATATCCAAGCTCACCATCTCATCAATCAGAAAATATCTTTACCAAGATATCAGATCAATACAAAAAACAGAATTAATATAGTTCTGTCCACTTTGCGATCCAGACAAGTTCAACCAAGACAATAGGCTTCTCAGTACAGTCTATGCAGCAAAAAACTTTAAGATCCAACTGTGTCTTTCAGTCTGTATATTTTACAATAACAATGCCATAAATTCTGTTGGTTTCTTATTTAGATCACTTAAAAGCAATATCAAAATTACTGCAGTCCACACAGCAAATACACTAAATATCTAATTTACCAATCAATTGCTCAGATTCAACAGCCCTATTAAACTTACATGGTTTCAAATTATTTCATACATGGGAATTACAAGATGTAGTTCACAACCCCTTTGGTTCAAAAACTTTGTCAATACTTCCTTTATAAAGGACATACATAAACCTATCCATAATCCAAAACCAATGTTTTGGCTGATCAATCCAAGTTATATCATTGTTAAAATCCACAAAAGAACCATAAAATTCAGAGAAAACTTACTTTTAAAAGGAAAACACTATCTAATAGACCAATTCAACAATCTTATCAAGTGCCAAGATTGTCCTTTAGGTACAAGTCACAATAATTTTTATCTTATTATTTTCACAATTACATTTGCATTATCCTTATAGATATCCACTCAAAACCCTTCTCAATCAAAATTTCATCTCAATAACCTAATTGAAAAACCCTCAACACTTCTTAAGTACAAGAAAAAATTATATAAGATATTTGTCTCTTATTGAATCCCCCCCCTTTTCAACTTTCTAAGATCAATCACTTTCTCTTTGTTCAAGCTTTCAAAGATAATGTTATCATTAATAAAATTAAAGTTATTCTATCTACTTCAGACACAGCTATAGTTTACATTCTTCTAGTAACTTATGATATTATTCAATAGTGCTCAGTCTTATTAACAATCGAAATCAGAAACAATCAAGACATCTTCCAACATGGTTCAAAAAAAATGATCAAAACTAATCATACATCTATAATCTCAAGAATTATCAGTTTAAGTACTCAACGATCAGTTTATCTCCAATTAGTCAAACTCAAGTTCAAACCAGTTATAAATGAAACTCTACAATGAAATACTTTTCCACTATACTTTGTCAAAAATCTCAAAATAAACAACATTAATCTAGGCAGTAGCACTACTTGGTTCAAGAAAATTCTAAGAATTATAAAGACCTATATAATTTGTAAAAGCTCGTCTATAACCAAAACCTTTGAAGAAATCTTAAATTCATATGGCCTGAAATTCTTTATCAAATCCACCAAGCAAATTAGAGGCATACTAAACAACTTTTACAGTGATCTCATATCATTTAGAATTAAACTCCTCTCAGGAACACTCCCAATACAAGTCTTTCTTAACCAACTATATTCAGAGCAATATTCAGATCACTTTTGCCAAAAATGTGAGCTCAGAATTGAAGACATCAGATATGTTTTTAAGTGCATCAAAGCAAAGAACCATATAGCTCAAATCATCAATAGTATAAACTGTATTCTATATCCAGATCAAAGTAACAAGTCAATCAATTATATTTGGCAAGTAGTCAAGCTTTCATGTGGTCTTATTAACAATATATACTCTATAATAGATACTATTACCTGGACCAAAACAGTTTCTAAAAACCTCATACTACTCTATAATTTAATTTGAAAATCAAGGTGTAACATAGTAAACACATCCCCTATTACTAGAATCAAATGGAATCCAAATCTCCACCGACCAAAGAAGAATAACAATAATAATAACAATAACATTGATTCAAAAAATCCAAACCAGGAAGCATCAAACTCCAGATCTTATTCAAATTCTTATAGTGAACTAACAGTGGATCTTCTATCTTTAGTCACAAATAAATTTATTAATAGCAATTACAACTCCACCCTATGTTATAAAAATTTAATAACTAATTTTATCAATTTTATTAATAATCCTAAGTAGGTATTTATAGCTGCTCGGCACTATCTCAGATGTGTAATGATTTTAATATTTATTTTCCTTACCACTAAGATAGTTCATATAGACAAGCTAGCATTAAACTTATTAACTTAGCTAGTTATATAAGAGATGTTATTGCTTTCTTCATATATAAATTTTAAACAATTTTACAATTAATAAAGGGATAATGTTTATCTATAAAATATATATATATATATTGTTATATTTCTATGTTGGTAAAGTTTGAATATCAGAATATTAACTATCTGGATTCTGTTTTATATTGGATTTCTTTAATAGTTTTTTTAAAACAATTTTAATAATAGGTGATAGGATTGATATTTGTTTACTAGACTGAATTGCAAAGATAATTTTTAAAATAGTTATTAAATTCTTTCTTATATAATTTGAAAAGTTGTTTAAGTTTGGTAACTATCAGTAATTATCAATCAATTGAATTTATTTTCAAATTCTTCACCACTTAATTTTGTTCTTAGAATTTGATGAAAGTTATAATTACGAAGTTAATATTGAAAAAAAATTTTTAAGAAAGAATATGAGTTAACTTTATCTAAAATAATTTGAATAGATTGAGTTATCATTAATTGGATATCATCTGCTCTTTGTTTTCTTTTACAGATGCATTTATCTTTGAAAAGATATCTATTTCAGTCAGATAATTTCTTATATCAATTGCAGAAGGTATATATATTGTCATATGCCAATCCAATCTCAAAAATCAGTATAGAATAGATAACTAATAGTAAAAAGTTATTTTATTTAGGATATAATTCTAATGTAATATGCTATAGTTTATAAAGAAAGCATACTTGAGATTTTAAAGATCATAAGGCAAGTGGTATAATAATTATAATTGTATGAAGGCAAGTATAATTGAGGTGATTTAAAAAGAACAATTTATTAGATTAGACCTGTGGATCCATAGTGTAGTGATTAACACTCCACAGGTCAAATCACAAGATATCAGTTCAACTCCATATAAGGATAGTTGAATAGAATTAATATGATATTTGGTACTATAATCTGTAAAAGCACTGTTTCTTATAAGAAGTCATTTTATATGTTAATCCAGTAGACATTGATATTGTGATTTTCAAAAAAAGTGTTGTGGCACAACAATCATCCAGTTGGTGTTACAATGATTGCCAGAAGTTGCAAGGTGTATGAAATATTCACTTTCAATGAGTAGACTTGATGATTCTTCCCTTAATATTCAGTATCTTTTATGCAGATCCCTGCCCTAGTTCCATTCCAATCCAATAATAAACCAGTCTGGTGATACTTATTCTGAGAAGGCTTTTGGTTATAAGTTCTGTTCCCTGCAATGTGTAAGTTGGTATTCAGGTGGTAAGTACTAGTTATAAGTACCTTAAACATTCTTGGGTATTATTGGACAGGTAAGAAATTAAATGGTTAGTCCAATTGCAAGTGGTAATAAAGAAATTTATTTTTGATAAAGCAAGCAGTAATTATGTAGCTTTATTTGCTATAAATATTACTCCTAATGTCCCTTTTAACTTTCCCTTAATTCCTCTTCAGTTATAAATAAAGCTGTTCAATTACTAGTGAAAATACACATTACTGATCCAATAAAGGAATACATTTGTCTAGTAGATTAGCCTCTATACTTAATATAATTAGGAACAAGCTATAGCAAACATCGTTATTTGGGATAATTCTGATAAGTGTTGGGTATAACTGACAACTGATATATTATAGCAGTCCTAAATAGTAATATTTAAAGATATATGTAAATATTGTTATAAGGAATAAACATTCAGCTAGACAATTATCACTGGTGCATTTTAAAAAAAAAAACAATTTATTAGATTATTGGAATAGAACTTTTACTCTGCTTACAATTCTAAGAGAAATTAAAGACAATTTTTATATATGTTAAAGATATAATATTTTTGTATATGATAAATATGAGTTATTTGAGATAATAAAGATATAAAAGAAATGTTATATTTGTCAGAATAGTTATTTATATGTGTTAACATAGAAATAAATACTTTGGCAAATATAAGTAATAAGAAAAATAGAAAATATTCTAGAGCATTAATAATATGAAAAAAAGAATATTCTAATTTAAGAAATATGGAAAATATGGATAAAACTGTAACAGTAGATCAGTAGTACAAGAACCTTTTTAGAAGTAAAGTTATTTCATAAGTAAATGTGAATAAAAATAAAACAAGAAGTAGTAAAGATCTTAAATAAAAATCAAGTATAACAGCATGATAATGTTAGCTTTTTCTTTGCAAATAAAACAATATCTTCTTGCAATAAACCATTCAACTTTGTAAAAGGATTCTTTTGGATGGTGATCACAAGATATAATAAAATTAACAGTTGTGAAACTATAATTAGAGTTCCAATTATTATTATCTTCTTGAAACATATAGATAGGTTCTTCAGTTTTATATATGCATGATATAGTATCAACATTGTTATGTTTTCTTTCTGCTCTATAAATAACAGAATAGTTGTAAAGTTCTTGATGTAAGATTTATCTGGCTCTTCTTCCTTTGAGTTTAGATGTTTTTAACTATTGGAAAGCAGAGTGGTTAGTTACCAAATAAAAGTAATTAGTTCCAAGATATTGATAAAAATATTTAATAGCTCAAATAACTGCTAGACATTCTTGTTCAGTAATGAAATAGTTTTGCTTAGGTTTGATTAAACTTCTACTAGTATATGTGATGGCATATTCTTGTTTTCCTTATTGTTAAGCAAGTACTGCTCCTAATTCAGTATCAGAAGCATCGATATGAAGATAAAACAGTTGATTAAAATCAGGGGATCTCAAGATTAGTACAGAAATTAAATATTATTTTAGTATTTGAAATGCTCTTTCTTATGTTTTAGTTCATTCAAAGAGTATTTGTTTTTCCAAAAATTTATTCAATAGTTTGGCAATAATTGAGAAGTTGACAATAAATTTTTGATAGTAAAATACTAATTTTAAGAATTCTCTATTACCTGATATTAATTGGTTTTGAAAAGTCTTTAACTTTGATAATTTTATTATGATTTTATTATAGCTGATTTTGTGTCCTAAAAGTTTGACACTGGTGAGAAAGAAGTGTCACTTTTTTATATTCAATTTCAAGTTTGTCTAATAAAGAACATCTAGAATAATATTTACATAATCCCAATAATCTTGAAAGGTTTTGGAAAGATATTACTGTTGTCCAAGTATACTTCAATCAAATTTTTTTGTAGGGTTCAAGAAGTTTATCCATGAGATATTAAAAAATAGCAGGGGCATTATATAATTCAAAAGACATAACATTGAACTTATAGAGTTCATATTTTGTAATGAAGACAGTTTTTTCTTTATCTTCATTGCTTATGGTTATTTGCTAATATCCACTTACTAAATCAAGACAAGTAAACTATTTGGCATCTTGGAAAAAGTCTAGAAAATTATTAATTACTGGGAGAGGGTAGATATCCTTTTCTATAACTTCATTTAATTTAAGAAATTAACACAAAATTATTTCTTGCCATTCTTTTTTGATACAATTACAGCTGGAGATGTTCAAGAGCTAGAGGTAGAACTGATGATTTCTTTTTTTAGCATCTTATTAATTTCACTTTTGATAAAGTCTTATTAATCTGGTGATATTTTATAGGTATGTTGCTTAATAGGTTTTATATTTTTTGTATTAATGAAGTGTGTGATCATGATGGTTCTTCCTAAATCTTGAGTTTGTTATTTTTTGGAGATATGTTCTACAAACTTATCTTTATTTTTTTTTATAATTAAATCAATTATTTCTTATTGTTTCTCATTTATTATATGAATTTTAAATATTGTTTCTTGATTAATTATGTGATTAGAGAGGTAGATTGCTGGATTTTCTTTAATTTGGACTTCAAATTCTTCATTTTCTTTATATTTCTCATCTCTTTTAGCATGGTTAGAGTAGTAGGTCCTTTGTTATTCAAATATTCATTATTATACTCAATTTATTCAAGTTTATTATTACTGTTTTCTGAATCTGTAATGTACTAAGGTGTTTTATCAGTAAAGTGGATAGTTTCAATTTTGACAGTTTTGTCTTGATATTGAATTTATAAGATTTGGAAATTAAAATTCTACTTGGTCCTCACCTTTTGGAATCAATTAATTTCCAAAAAAAAGATTTTTTTCTTGAGATTCAATGACTTAAAGCTTGATTAGAATAATTAGATTTTGAATACAAATTCGGGCTTTAGTAATTTGACCCAATGCATAAACTCTGTTTTTATTAGCAGTGATAACAATAGTTTTGGATAGAATATTGGGTTCCAATCCTAACTTATACATCAGTTTGTTCATGATAATACTAATAGTAACTCTTGAATCAAGGATAGTGATTACAGGATTTTTCTTAATTTTAATATAGCATTTAACTGATAATGTTTTCTTGAGTTATTTTTTGATTAAAAATAATAGTTTTGACTGTTTTCTTTGGTCTCTTGAGAATCTTGACAAGATGCTTTTATTGGTAAGGATATTGAAGCATTTGTTCCACAGTGGCACTTAATTGCAACTTGAGGATATCTGCAGAAATGCCATATAATATAAGCTTATCAATTACAAATAGTTGTGATTTCATTTTTTGCTTCTTTGTTTTGGATGCAGTAAGTTGTATTGGAGGTTGATAATGGATAAATGGATCTTCTATTTCTATTGGTTGAGTAGTATTCTTCTTTAATTGCAGATTGAATTTTTTTGCTGATTCTAATTATTTAACTTTTTCTTTCTGTTCTTTTTGATTGGTAATATAAAATTGGGGTTTGGCTTTCTGTTCCATATATACAAGTTTTTCTTTTTTACTAGATATTTATTTATCAGAAGTATCTTCGATTGTAAGATAATTTACATGTTTGTCTTTCTTAACATATCATTTTATTATTGATATTGAGAAGACATAGGTTTTTCAGATAAGCAATCATAAGCAATGTGTTCTACTTAATCAGACTTAAAACAAGTTCTTATATCTCTTTATGATATATATGCTAGTGATAACTTAGAAGTATCAACTTGTAATATGGCTTGTTCTTTCTTTTAACTCTGGTAAAAATATCTTCAATTTAGGCCACAAGCTTTAAATATATCTTTTTGAACTTCTGAACAAAACCATTTATTGAATCTTGAGGAACTTCTTTGTTTTTGAATCCAAAAGTCTTTTCTGGTTTGGCTCTAATATGTTGTTTATAATTAATAAGATCTTGACTATTTTTATATTGTTGGACAACTTGCAATCTGCATCAACATTTGCAAGTACAGTCATAGCTACAAGAGAAGCAACTTCAGGTCTTAATTCTTTGAGAAAATAATGAAGTTTCTGGTGGTTTGTCATATTATCTTCAAGATTTATTTGTTTAATAAGTTTTTTAAAGTTTGTATAATAAAAATTCACAAATTTGAAGAGGCCTTGTCTTCTTCTTTCTAAGTCTTTAAGCTATTTGTTTTGTTATTGTTAAGTACAAAATTTTTTCTTGATACTGCTTTGAGATCTTCTGGCCTATAGGGATCTCTAGTATAGTCAGTTCCATTATTGTTAACATATTTGATCCACTAGTCTTCAACTTTATATTGAAAATAGGCAACTAACATTTGCATTTTTTTCATTTGTTCCCATCTATTTACTTGACTTGCTTTAGTAAAGATAAAGAATCAGATCAAAGAATCTTGAGTTTCATCTCCAAATAATAGTTCTACTTGAAGGACTTGAGTATTGTTATTAGCTTTTAAGTAATCAAATATAAATTAAGCAGTTGCTATGGTATTTAAGATAATAAGTTCTTGAAATAATAAATCTAAATTTAAATCTTCATAATTAAATAAATAATTAATAAGAAAATAGTCAGAAATAATATTGGGAGTATTTAAAATATATTCAGATAAATTAGAACTTGTATCTTCAAATAAATTATTCTCAATTAGTTAAGTAGTAAAAGGAATATTAAGAGAAGAGAAGGATTCAATAATTTCTATATCTACAGAATCAAAAATGAAATTATAATAAATATTAAATACTTTAAAGGTTTTTTCAATGATTCTATCTAAGTGAACAGGTTCAGAGTATCTGATAGATAAAATTAATTGTTATATTGTACTGATATGGAAAAAGAAATTAATAGTGTGTTGAACAAGTAACGATAGGTTCTAAATGAATATTGGATAGCAGGAAAGATAATATAAAACCAATTTCAAAAATGATCAAAGTGAATATTATAATTTTCAATAGAAAAAAAGCAAACAGTACAAAATTTATTTGGTTGTCTTTGCTAAAGAGTTTTTTTAATTAATTTTGAATTGTTTAAGTGCAATTGGTTATGCTAATAATTAATGCTTATAAACATTTGATAATTTATTATAAATCTTTTACTACTGATATTCTCTTTGTTAAACTTTGGATTCCAAATTACAGACTTTTTCTTGCTATAAATATCTCCAATACTGAACAAAGTTTTCACTGTCTTCTTTAATATTTGTTTCTTCACAGTTTTCTCAAGATAGTAAGCAGTATTTCACAGTTACTACCAATTTATCATATATTATTTTTATCTTAAGAAAAAGATAAAGACAAAGAACTAATAGTAGGGAGACACTTTAGATAAACAGAACCAATGTAATATACCAAAGTTTCTAGAGATGTATAAATTAATACAGTTCTAAGGTATATGAAGTTAAGTAAAAGATATAATAGTAATTTGTTTTGTAAAGGTCAAATTATTTATTTAATAAAATATAAGTTCAAGCCTGTCAATTTCTAGGCAAAATTGGAGACTTTATATACATTTTTAAGTTATAATATTTTTGTATATAATAAATATATACTATAATAAAAATATAAACTAAGATATAAATACTATCTTTATCAAAATATTCAATCATATAAATAAATATATTGGCAAAGATAATATAGAAAGTAAAGATAAAATAAAATAGAAATATTTTAGAAATGATAAAAATATAATAAGTACAATAGATATCAAAGGTACAATAATGGATCTGCAATACAAGACTATTCTAGAACAGCTAATATTTCAAGAGTAAATATTAATGAAAATTGAACAAGAAGTAGTAAAGATCTTGGATAAAAATCAAATATAACAATATATGGTATAATTAGATATTAAATTTTTTCTAAGTACTTAGATACTATTTAAGATAATAATTTCTGTTTTTCTATATTTTTTAAATAGTATTAAGAAGCATAAGGATACAATCTCTTTATAAGAATCTTACATTAAACTTTTTTTAATAAAAAAAATATATGCTATGTTAAGAATATATAAAAAGTAATTAAATTTGTTTAAATAAATATTTCAATAATAAAATTTTAAATATTCACTATAATATTTATAAATAATAATATATTTATAATTAATAATTCTAATGATTTAATTTAATTTGATTTTAATTTTCAGATTTATATTAAATTTAATATATGAATTATACTTATCATAATTTTTAATAGTATTCTAAATCTTATGCAAGTTTATATAAGTTTGATTTTTGGAACCATATTTATAGTATTGTATTATAATTTTTAAATAAAATTGTAAAAAAAAATTAAAATTTCAATAGATGTCTTGATTTAAGTATTACAATTTAAAATTAAATAAATATTAGATATAATTTTATATATCAATTCAATTAATTACTATCTAATAAAAATTGATAAAAGATTATTATTTAATATTAATATAAAATTATTGATTTTTATTATTTGTTTAATTTCTTTATTAATTAATAAGCAATTGAAGATATATATGATACTGTATTTTTAAAATAAAAGTTATATTTAAAACAATATAAAACAATGTATTAATTTGAATAAAATTAATAAAAATTTACAAATAGAAAAAGTTTCTTATAGCAATTTAATTTCAAATATGTTAATAAATTTATTTATAAGTTAAAAAATTTTAAAACCAAAAATATAATATAATTAAGTATAAAGAAATTTTTATAGATAATATATACTGAATAATATTATAAATTTTTTTGTGTTATTTTATATAACTTTCAAGATTAAAATTATTAATGATAAAATTTTTTTAAAAATATAATAAAAAGTTATTTTAGAATCTTTGCAAATTTTTTTTTTTTTTTTTGAAGGAGCAATTGGCTATCGTGCTATCATTTATTATTATAATTTTAGACTTGCGGGTTACAAGATTTACAATATGGGAAGCATGACATACATCTCTTTTTGCTAGAAAGAGTTAAATGCAGGACCTATAAAGGCCATCCCTACACTCCTTGGCACCATTCAAGGAATACAGTAAAAAAGAATATTTAAAACCTATATTATAGCCTTAAATGGCATCTAGCTACCTAGAAATTAATTTGAATGCCTAATCACATGAAGGCGCTGCAGCCACTTTATACAGG
>CAJVPV010001176.1:0-16961 GCA_910591835.1 Acaulospora morrowiae
CTTTTTATATTCTACTTCATTTTACTTTTATTTTTCTCTTTATTTATATAGTTTATTTTTCACTTTAACAATATAAAAGTAAATAGTAAGATATAATTGAAAACTGTTATTATATAAGAAATGGTTTTTTTTTTCATAAGTTTAATAATATTATAGCTAATTTTTAACTTTCCTGAAGCTTTATTTCTAAAAAGCTTGTGAATAGCTTATTTAATATCTGAAAGGTTATATGAATTTATAAGTTTGTTATATATTTCTTAATTGCTTGGCTTATAAGTATAAGCTTTTTTCCAGCTAGAGAAATCATTAAGATCAAAGTTTTTGAATCATAAAATTTTTTTGAAGTATTTGTTAATGATTTCTGGAATAAGATTTGAATTATTTTCTATTAGTTATTAGAGTTGTATAATTTAAAAAAAATGATTTTGATTTGATAGTTCCAAGTGTTTTTTTAATATAACTTTTTGGTTTGCTATAAAAGTTTTCAATTATGTTTTCTAAATTTAAACAGAATTCCTCAGCTAATTCTTGTTGGGATTGAAATAAAATTTTCTTAATTAGAAATTTCTTTAGTTTTTGTAAGTTTTTGATTAAGATATTGAAGCTATAATTGATAACTTCATATAAAGTAATTAGATTTTAATTCAGAAGAATAGAAATCAGTAGTTATTCTTGTTATATTATTATATTATTAATTTTCTTGGTTTGCTTTTTAAGTTTGTTTTTTATATTAATGCAATAATCTTTTTGGACAAAGTTGATCTTAGTTTTTTGTTAAAAGTATTTATATAAATATTGTAAAAGTTGTCCCAGTCAAGTAATGATAAGAGGTTAATCCAGTAATTTATCTTCAATGAATTCTGAAATGTTTTTCTTTGAGAATTTGTTGTAAGATCAAATTTGAAAACTAACTTAATTTTCTTAAACTCAAAGTAGTCTAGCTTTATTGAGACTATACAGTAGTCAGTTAAAATAGTATCTATCTCCTGAATTTTATATCAAATTACTTTAAAAGCAAGAATTCTTGACATCTATGCTTAGTCTATATGTGATGTACTAGTGCTGGTAATATAAATAAAGCCTTTGTCATCATATTGCTATTCAATATCAATGTAATTATTGAGATGTTTGTAAACTAGTTGCTTTTATAATAAAGTTTTGGCTTTAATTAATAAACTGCCTTTGAGACAAAAATTGAAATTCCCTAAAATTATATGATAAAGTTTGTTGTAGATAGCAAGTTTAATTACTTGATATAGTTGTTTGAGAGTTGAATTTTTTTTCTTATATAAAAGATAAACTGTTATCAATAATATATTTGCAAGAAAATGTTTCAGAATAACTTATTAATATTTTAAAATAATCCAAAATTAATTCCATCTGAAACCAAAGCAAAAACTCCTTACAGAATTTTCATCAAATATAGAATTATTACAGCTGAAGTAGAAAAATCACTATGCCATTTTTACAAATTTAAATTTCTTTCAGAATTATATTTCAAAATACTTTTTTCTTTTTCAAAAAATTCACTAAATTTGTTAGAATCTCTTTTGCATTTTCTTCTTCTTATGAAAAGAAGTAAACTGAAAATTTTGACAAACTAATTGGCAAATTAAAAAAACACTTTATCATTTCCTCTAAACTTCTTGAATCATGCTTCAATTTTTCTTCTTCAAAAATTCTCTTACTCTTCTTCTTAATAGAACTAATACTAGAATTTGTACATTTATTCTCTTAGATTCTCACAAGTGAATAAAATCTTGAAACAATAATTAAAGATCTCAAGGTTAAGTACTTTTTAAACAGCTCTTTTCAAATTTTTTCTTTTCAAAAAAACCTCTTTTATATAATTTATTATCAATTTTTAATGAGTTTACAAGTATTACTTTTTAAATTCCTATTAATATATAACAAAATACTTAAACTCTTATTAATTTATATCAGTAAAATTAATATAGCAAAAATCTTTCGAAATTTCTGCAGTAAAAATCTTCAGAGATTTCTGTTTTCATTAAAGATCTCTGAAGTAGAGATTATCTATATACTGTATATTTTAGAGTACTCTGTTATTTTGAAGAATACTGAAGTTTTATATTTATTATTATATATGTTTTTGCTAATGTTTACTTTTTTATAACAATAATTTATGGATCATTAGTATAGTAGTTAACACTCCACAAGTCAAATTACAAGATACCCATTCAACTTCATGTGAGGGCAATTGAATAGAATTAATATGGTATTTGGTGCCATAACCTGTATAAGTGCTGTTTCTCATGAGAAGCCATTTCATACACTAATCCAGTAGGTGTTGAGATTGTGATTTTCAGAAAAGGTGTTATGGCATGACAATTATCTGGTTGGTGTTACAATGATTACCGGAAGTTGTAAGATGTATAAGGTATCCGTTTTCAGTAAAGATGGCTTGGTGATTGTTTCCCTGTGGTACCTGGTATCTCTTCTTGCAAGTTTTCAAAAAGGCCTTATTCCAATTCAGTAATAGATTGCTCCAACAGTTACCTATCCCAAGAAGGTAGCCAAAATAACAATAAATACCAATAGCTAAAACAATCTATGGGCAGTAAGTTTGTGAAATAAGTTTCTTGAACATTCTTGGGTAGCTTTAAGAAAGTAGAAATTAAATGGTATACACATCTGCAGGTGATTGGGTTTAGAAGGATTCTTTCTGCTGTAGTTCTATTCACAAAAAATAGATACTATTTCCAGTTACTCATATTCAAACTTTCCCTTAAATTCCCACAGTGCCAAATAGAACATAATAATATAATAATAACACTAACGAAGCTTTGGCATGTTAGCCTCAGTACAATCTGATATGAAGTAAAATCGATATAGTCTAGTGATGTGTAGAATTGTTTATGGATAGTAGTTCCTGTAATACATAAAATATATATGTGAATAAAATAATAAAGTATGCTTAGGCAAAGACCCAGCTGGTTAAACAAAAAAAAAATTTTTTTTTATAACAATTAATAATATAATAGACAATTTTATGTATTTTAAAATTTTTTATTTAAATTTATTTTATTAATAATATATAATATTAAAATTATTTAAAAAAAACTCTTTCCCATATACAACATTTTTCTTAAAAATTTCCTTTTATAGTAACTCCTTAAAATTAAAGAAAAAAATATTCTTTTCATTTCCCAATACCTACAAGTCCTCTACATCTTCCTAGTCTTCACTACAAAAGCCTTAAAGAAACCAAAGAAATATACTGGTGCATCGATATGGGACCTCTGGTCAGGAAGAAGCAAGTCTGGGGAGCTTGCTCTCTTCTTGAATTGCATGAGGGAAGGCTCGTGGCAGTTATTTCTTTATAGATTTTCCTTGGGGCTTTTCCCATTTTTACTTCTTATTAAAACACTTCTTATCAATATATAAATACTTTTAAATACTTTCTTTCTTTTGCCAAAGATTATTCTTTTAATACAAAACTCAAAACTTTACATCAAAATTGTGTATATTGTTGGCTTGGGAAAACAGCAATATATACAAAACAACTTTCAATATTATCCAACACACCATACTGCGTTACAAAAAATCCAAAAAATTTTTTCAAAAAATTTTTTACCAAAAAACTGTAATCAGCTTACCCCTGGTAACTAATCTACACTTCAGTTCCAACCAATCATATCTTACAAAATATCAAAACACGTCTATCACATTTATTAAAGATCAACATAAACAACTTCAAAAATGGAAATCTGTACAACCACATAATCCTTTACTATTAATAAATATCAAAACAACAATCACGTCCTTAATGCTCTTGAAAGTTTTAATGAAATCCCTTTAATCTTTGTCAAATGTTCAAATACTATTATTGCCAATCTTTCCAATAATTCTGAAGAATCAATTAAATTTTTTACTATTGCAGAATATTTTTTGATAATTCTAAAGAATTTATTCAATCTTCTAAAAAATCATTTGATAAATTTCCTAATGAAATATATACAGATTTAATGACACTTGTTATAAAAAATAGGTTAAGTAATTCAACAGAAAATTAAATAATTTTTTTTTAATAAATATTTTAATTTGGCAATTAGTCCTTTATCAAAAAATATTCAACAAGAAATATTTTTATAAATAATATAAAACAACCAAATTTAAAATATTGCAAAACAAGCATATTAAATTATAATAATGTTGAATATTTCTTATATTATTTATCATTAATTAGTTGTATTAAAAATATTTTAGAATTATGTAAAATCATCAGTTTCTTAAAAATTGCCTTTTTTGGTAATTTTAAAACACCTTCACACAAAATAATCCTTTAACACAAGAACCCATAAAAAATATAAGAAACCTTAACTAAAAGAATATTACAACTGCCCAGGAAGATAAATTTACTTCGTAGAGCAACTTTGCTACTAACAACTTTACTTGATTCCTTTTATTTTCAAAGAAACAAAACTTTTAAGAGAAAGGGAAAAACACAAGTTTTACAATTCACAGTAAGCTCCTAAAAAAGTCAACATCAACTTTTTTAGCTCCTAGCCAGTCGTGTACAAGGTTCTGTACCTTCCTAGACACTAAAAGGATTTTGGCCAGCCAGATTTCACCTGATAAATCAGGCAACCTAGACATCAGACAGGAACAAAAAAACACCAGACTTTTCCAAGGAAATCCAAGAAAAAGGACTCAACAATAATAAACAACAACAATTTCAATATTATCAACAACTCAAGTCATACAAATAATTTTTCTAACCTAAGAAAAAACCAGATCCAGCTTACTTCCAGCAAGTGATCGACACTACAGCATATATACTCAACACATCAAACATATCAAAACACATCTAACAGAAAACTACAACATGTATTTATTATACAAACAACAAATCAAATGAACGTGCCAGCAATAAACA
This sequence comes from Acaulospora morrowiae, assembly GCA_910591835.1. NCBI lineage: Eukaryota > Fungi > Glomeromycota > Glomeromycetes > Diversisporales > Acaulosporaceae > Acaulospora > Acaulospora morrowiae. The sequence goes on from CAJVPV010001176.1 coordinate 4,901, forward strand.
CATTGTTGGTACAACACATTAAATATATCAATATGACAACAACAGTTCCTACATATTAAACACATATACAACAAATATAACTACAACAACAATAACATTTAATATTCACTACATAACATGTGGCTTTAATAATTATGGCTAAACAGAATTCAAGTTTATTCTCAAATTTGAAAAACCAGTTACTAGTAATACCATCCAACACAAATAACAAAATATGCTCCTAGACATCATTCTCATAGACAGAACCTGACACCAAGTATCCATAATCTATCAAAATGAAAATAAAGAAGTCATAATTACAGAACCTTCCAGAACATTAATAATTCTTTACTTAACAACTATCCTACAAAGTGACTTATTCCAACTACAAATGTTACCAGGCCAGACTTTCCAAATCTTTCAATTTTTCAAATTGAATTCTCAGTTGCAGAAAACCATAGCAACCTTATGACACAAGTTTCAATCCTTGTAGACAAATCTCCCCAACAGCTTGACAAATTTTTAGACTTTTATAACTTTTTTCAAGAAATTTTTGCAAGAAATGGCTAACTTAGAAATGAAGTTCTTCAAGCAGTTCTAGCAAGAGAGTGGAACTACTCTAAGCATATCTTTTAAAATATGATTCAAATTAATAAAAACTTGAAAAAGAAAAAAATATTCACTCTTACAACAACATACCAATTAGAAAAAATCAACCAGCTATCTACATTACAAACTTCAAACATTGATAGAAGTGTTCTACTTCTTGAAGAAAAAGAAAAATCTCAAAATGATCCAAACAACAAGACAATTGCCAATTAGAATCCCAAATAATCTCAGATCTCAACCAATTAAAAACTAGCTACCAATCAGAAGATTTACAATTGAACTTACCAAATACATCAGCCAATTAACCTTAATCATCTGTACAAGATATATACAAAGATGACCACTCAATGCCTATCGATCTAGATTTTCCTATCCCAGAAGACTTAGAAATGGACAATACTTTAAATTTATATATTTATCAGGAGAAAAAGGACAAGACCAATGCTCCTTTACCAAACAATCCCAATATTTCATCTATAATCATAACTTCACAACAACATACTAATTCTATCTTCCTTCAATTCCATCCTCTTTTACCAATTCATACAAAAACTCCTATGCAAAGACAAAGAATTGTATACTCAAGTCTGACAAACAAAAGTAACAATAAAGAAAAAATAGAAGCAGCCACCAAAAGATTATGGTATACAAAGAAGACCTAATATTGAAGAATTCCTAAATTGAAGAATATGATATAACAATCAATACTGAAAATGAGGATGAGGAAAACCTCAACATTTCCAATAAACTTATCACAGAATATCACAACATTATTCACTGGGCCTCAAGATTCTCTTCCATAAGAACTGATCCAGACAAACTGGTTAAACTCTTATTAGAGATCAATAGATACCCAAGAGAAAGAATCAGACAAAAACCTTACTTAGCTATCTTTATCAAATTTGAAGCAAAAGATAAAAACTTCTTCAACTTCAGCAAGATAGCAGAACTCAAAGACTGCTATCAGAAAGAATATGAAAAACTTGAAAGAAGATTCCAAAGAATTTACCAAACAAAATATAAAATGGTAGAGCTCAACAGAGAAGTTAGATCCAAAATCAGACTTCTCTTAAATGCTAGCCTTTTTATTGTCTACTTAAAATAAATCAATATTTTCAATCTCAATCCACACCTTTTAACACAAATCATGAAATATGGATATAACTTTCTGTATCAATTCAATAACAGTAACAAACTAGTCTATTATGACTTGTTACAAAAGAATAGAAAAATGTTCAAGGACAATCTATTAGAACTATCTTTTTCTCCAGACTTGATCCTGGCACAAATAAAAGTCAAGATACTATACAAAATTCCAATCATGGACAGAAGCATCACAGCAAGCATAGCAGGCTCTCTTTACACTTACTACAAATTTAACTTCCTTCCAAACTCATACTTCTCAATACTTCTTGAATTACCTGATGAACCAAGTAACCTTCCTAAAGAAGTGGCACATCTCTTCCTAGTCAAAAGAAGAAAAAATCTCAGAAATTTAGGTAATATGATCAAGGAACTCAAGAGGTTCTTTACAATCCCACCCAAAATTCCATCCACTTATTTTGATCTCCCATCTCCAAAAATTTTCCTTCCTATTTCTCATGACAAACTAGAACCCGAGTTCACACATCTCTTCCCACTTGACATATCTATCTACAATATCAAAGAAGTTGTCAGAAACCTCAGAACCAGATATTTCTTTGAACAACTTCTCTCTAACTTTTTCAAGCATAAAAACCTTCTTCCAACATTTTTATCAATCATCAATAAATACAAACTTAAACTAGAAATTCAAATTCCTACTACAAATTATCATGACACACAATTCTTAATTAAAAACCTCAGTGATTATTACCAGTTTTCTTTGCTCCTTGGACCACATTGGGTTGATCCACAAATATCCCAAACTAACAAATCCAAATTCTTATCAAAATTAAAGAATATTAATCCAAGCCTGAATATCAACCGTCTATCATACAGTAACCCAGATTTTAAGAAAAAAATCAAAATTCTTCACAACCATTATGAATTTCAAAGAATTTCAAATAATTGGTTTGTTAACTCCCACATTATCCTACCAGAGAGTTCTAAAGAAATTAACAGAATCCTAAAAGACAAAAGCCTAATGCAAATCAAGTTTTCTTTAATTGACAATGACTCCCTCTCAACCCATATATATCAACTATGTCAAATATTTTACTTTTCTAAACTCCCTGAATTCCTTATTATTAAAGAGACACTCTCCAAACCAGAGTTTGATCTTATTCTCTTCTTAATCTAATCCTAAAATGAGTACAAATACCAATAACTCTAAAGCAGTTATTTTAGTCATTACTTCATCTCCATACACTAATTCCTATACCTAAACAACACCACTCATTTTACTTAACCACAATAATTCTAACATCCAAAACTTCATCACAATTACCACCATCAATATCAGAAGTCTTAATAACCCAGCCAAACTTAAAGCATTAATCAATACCACAGACAGCAGATCAATTCTTCTGTGTACCAAAACAAAACTCAAAAAAGAAAACCTTCATCCAACCAATATTAATGGAAGAGCTATTATCTTTGGCAAATCCAGTACTTAAAAAAATGGTATCATTATAGTTATTGACAAAGATTTATCACCACATGTATTCAAAATATGCAATATATCTGAGTACTGTTTCTCAATTGTTTTAAAATTCAAAGGAAAAGTAAACATTTTTCTCACTGTGATCAATTTTTCACATAAAAAAAAAGAAAGAGATTCAGCCATTAAACAAATTCATCAAGCAATTAAATGCACTGTTCATAACAAACTCCATCATCTAATTGCCAGAGACTTCAACTTATATCCTAAAGATAGCTTTTCCATTGGAGCCAAAACCTTGCATCACAAATAACAAATACAGTATATAAGCATTTTGTTAATTATATAGACATAGGACAACAATATAACAGCAAAGCATTTATACACTTTACTACTACTAGTGCTTCCTATATAAACCAAATATGGGTTTCAAAAAATCTCGCTCCTAAGGTGATTTGATATGAAGTACTGGAAGTCAATTCAATTCCAATAGACCATCAAGCAGTATCAATAAAAATAGACTACCTCAGAAAATTTTTTAGCAAAGATCTTTGAAGATCTTCAGATATAGACCTCTAGAGGACCTCTGTTATCGTTAAAAAACTCCAGAGCAAAACTTAATATATTAAATTCTGGAGATCTTTGATTTATTTTAATAATAATAAAATATATTTATATTTATGTATTATATTCTATTAATATTCAATTTTAAATGTTTATTTGCTTTTAAAATTATTTATTATTACATAATTTTTGTTTACATTTATTTATTTGTCTAAGTCTTCACTTATTACCAAAGTCTTTTTCTCTAATTTTCTATTTTTCAGTAATTGTTCCAGATTATTCTCAATATTTTCACCTTCTTTCGGATTATCTTCCATAGTAATAATTTGTCACTCAGTTATTTCTTCATCTTTGCTACTTTAATTTTCTTCTTTGAATTCAAGTTCTTTTTTAATTCTCTCCTAAAAATATTATTAGCAAAAATTTATATTATTTCGAAGACTTTTAAAACTCATCTTATTTTTTTCTACTTTGCTTTTAATTAATATTTAATTTATCGAAATACTTTCATTATTCAGATCAAAAACTGTTTGACATACTGCAATGGCGAATGCCACTTATTCATTAGAGGCATCTCCCTTTGGCCAGACTTTTTCAAGAATACAGGCCATCATGCTTTGTGTCTCTCTTTTTAAACATTTGTGAAGGTTTTCAAAGCACTTGACAGTCTTCTGAGATTGTTTCCAGGTCAAAATTTTGATGGCAGATGCATTTGTATTTATTGTATTCAAAAACTCTTTACCAAAAACTGAAAATATGGCATCACAAATTTTTGAAGCCATAGTCCCATGAAGCGATTGATGCTGTTTCATAAGCTTTTAAAACAATAAGGTATTAAATAACTGAAGAACTAAAGTTATTAATCTTTATAAGAATTACTGCTTAATGAATATGTTTTTTATAATATGTTTTCTGGTGTTTTCTTGTAAGGCCTTCATAAAACTCTGAATGTTCTTGCTGAAAAAATTCCTTGATTGTTTGGCAAAAATCTTCAGAGTCTAGATATATTTTTTCAAAAAATACTTGTTTCGCAATACTCTTAATTACATGCTATTTAAATAAAATATAAGTTTTTGAAGATCTTTAAAAAAATTCAAAAATGAACCTTACTTTGATAAAATTATGTTCAATAATTAAATGTTGACTTACATGAATTTCATTTTCTAGACAGGTAACCTTATCCTCTATAATTTTTTGTCATTCTAACAATTGATTAATTTTCTTATGAAGGCTTTCGTGAAACTTCATAATTCTTTCAATAGCTTTATTAGGAACTAAATATATAAGTTAGTATTTATTTTAAATTATAACAAATTTTTAAATATACTCAAAGTTTTTTCAGATGTTCTCCATGCTGATGTGTCAAAAGATAATTTGAAGAAATGTCCAGGGAATCTCAATTGCTTCTGAGGTGTTTCCATTTCTAATTTAATAGGAGTCAAAGGTTTTTGTTTTGTAGCTGGCCCTTGGGTTCTCTGAGTACTCTTTGCCTTTTTAGAAAACTTCAAAGTACTTCTTTGACTTTTTTCTTTTCCTTTTTTGACAGAACCAGAAATAAGTTTTTGAAACATTTTACGTGTTTCTTGTTTTTTGTTTGATATTAAAGAAAAAGTGAAAACTTTAGAAACCTTATATAATACAAATTCTAAGAAATTATGTTATATTATAACTGCAAAACTTTTCTTCGTCACATTTCAAAAATTACTTCAAAAATTTAAATAATTAAGGCATTATATGAATATAAAATCATTTTATCATTTTATTGGCAATTTTTAAATTAAATTTTTAATTGATTAAAATTAATCACTATTTTATTGATTAATTTTATGCATTTTCTAGATCTCTTCGAAGGTTTTTAAAATAAATTACAAATGTCAATTTTGTCAATACACATTTTCAAGACATTCCTTTTATACAAGACATGTTAGCAAATGTATTTTAACTATGAACTCTAGTAATGAGTCTAATGAAGATTTAAATGAATTAAAATTTTCTATTATTTCTAATAATACTGAAGATTTGCAGTGCATTTCAGATATATTCTTATAATATTTTGTTTTTATTTTATTTTTATTAATTAATAGTCATTTACTTTTAGACTTTTGCAAAAGATTCAAATTCTCTTGAAAATAATTATCCCTTTAATAATGATTCTTATAATATTAATTTATTAAAAGATTCTTCAGATAGTTATAATTCTTTGAATTCTTTTGAAGATTCCTTTAATAAATTTCTCAATAATGCATATGTGAATTTAATGTCACTTGTTTTAAAAAATAAACTGAGCACTTCAACAGGAAATAAAATAATTTCTTTTTTTAATAAACATTCTAATTTATTGATTAGTCCATTATCAAAAAATATTTAACAAGAATATAAATTCATAAATAATATAAAACATCTGAATTTAAAAAAAAACTCTTTCCTGAAAATTTCGCATCACTCAAAAATTTTCTTTTTTAGTAACTGGCAAAATTATTAGGAGAAACAAAACAACAAGCACTCTTGGGAGCTCCTTTCCCAAGGGCAAACCACCAAACTCATCACATATCCTTCTGGACTTTGTAATAACAAATATCAACAAACAACTTTTTTCTGTAGTATACAAGGAAAGCGACTCAAGCAATATCCAAATTACTGAACCAGTAAAAAATGTATCTGTCCCAGCTCTAACTGACTTTCCTAAATTTTGGATTGTTCCCCTGCAAAACCCAAGTAACAATAGCTTCACACAAGTGGATACTGTCTTTATTAGCTTTAAACAAGTAACAATTGACTCCACCTCTTCCCAATTACACACAATGGCTTCTTTAACCATCTACAATTGCAAAAGCAACACCCAAAACAATCTCAATGACTTCTTCCAATATCAGGAGAGGAATAACCTTGCTCCAAACATAAGGGAGACCATTGCAAAAAAGGTCCTAGACAACAATTTTAACTATACTCTTCACCTCTTATGGAACCAAGTTAATATCATTAAAAGCAATAAAAGATTTGACTTAGAAAAAATTCAAAATGCACCATCTCATATGCCACCCAACACATCAATACCGGATGAAGAATCCATAACCACTGAACAAAACTTTACTAAAAAATCTGAAGGAAAAAAGTTTTTATTCCAAATCCCCCAAAAAACCCTAAGCAACTTACCCCCTTCTATTGATCTACAGAACATGAGAAATTCCAAAACAGCAAAAACCAGTAGTAGCACACATGCATCCCCTGCAGCCCAGGAGCAGACAAGTGTAACAAACATAGCAGGCCACATAGCACAAAGCATCAATGACATGCATAATCAAGGTGACATGATGCAAGTGGATGATCACCACTATGCAGTCACAAATCAGAAAACACAATCAGACCCACTAGCCCCTGCTCTGATAATAACGTATAAATGGAGTCTATGGATGCCACAAATCTTATTGACAGGTAACCTGCAAGAAAACCCCTTCCACTCAACCAGATACTTATGAATTGACACCTGACCAAATCAGAAGGAAAAAAATACTTGAAGAAGCTGAATTCGGCTGGCCATCAAATGATCCAAGCCTGGATGAAGATCTTGACATCTTCCACAGTCCCTCACCCACTAAAAATCCATTGAAAAAATCACAACCAGCCCCTCTCTCATACAACAGAGAAAGCAGAATCGCATAAATACTTCTAGAAAGCAGTCACCCAATAGACAGCTCCAATGTTACACATGCAATAGGCAGCAATGAACCCTTCATTGGTGAACATAACACAATCATTGACTTAGCATCACAGTTTCTAGCATTCCGCAATAAAGTCAAAGCAGTAGCTGACCTTTTCGAAAAAATCAAAAAAACCCCCAAAGGAACAGTCATGCAAGAACCCCACCTAGCAATCTTCACCAAGATCCTATTAAGAGACAGGACCTTTTTCAGATCATTTACCAAAAATGATCTACTAAAAGGTAACCACTAAAAAGAGTATGAAGAGCTAGAAAAAAAGCACATGAAAACTACAAAAAAACCAATAATGTTGGTTACATCAGCAGAAGAATCAAAAGGAAAAACTCCTCTGGTAATCTGTCAAATGTGTATTTTTTGTGAAGTTGTGCAATAAATAAGGGTAGATTTTCATCATTTGTAAGGGAGAAACATATTAAAGACAGGTTGTCCTCTGATATTTTGTTAAGCTCATCTATAAAGGGTAAGGGTAGCTTTGGGGCTTGAAACCAATCCTCTGGAATAGTGCAGAATTCATATCTCTCATGCAATTTTCACACTGTTGGCAGGAAGTTGTCATCTCGGTAATCGATATGATTTTTAATATCAATGAACTTATCCACATTGGAGATCTTGCTTGGCAACTTTTCTTTGCCTGTCCGAGAGATAGTTGGAATGACCCATTGGGGGCCAAGAGGCAGGTTAAATTTAAAGTCTTTTTGTAGGTGCTTAATAAGATGGTCGGCGTTCTCCTTGGTTTGAGCAGAAATGTTTATGTCAAGATCATCCAACAATGAGTTGGAGAAGTGGAGTAGTGGTCTTTTGAACTTATAAAAGTCCAACGGTAATGTTTTAAGACTGTATTCTTTTCTTAAGATACCAATAAGCTCTCTTGTATTTATTACCATTGGGTCGTAAGGGAAATAATGTACAAAGTACTCCGAAAGCAGTTTGTATGATGCTGGAAGTGGAACTTTGGAAGGTGGCAGGTTGAAGAATGTTTTGGGCAATCTTGTGAGAATTTCGTAGAACTTAGCCAGCTCCTTTATTTTTGCTGAAAGTTCTTTCAGGTTTTTTCTTTCTGTGATAGGGAAAAGGTATTTAGTATCTTCATTGAGGTCCCCGGGATTATCTGGCAGTGGTTTGAACTTAAAGAAATATAAGTCAAGAAGCTGTGAGAACTTGTAATGTATTCTTAGAACTGATACTGTGGATGTAAGCAATGATCTTTTTTTGATTGGCAGTGGGCTTAGAAGTTTGATAACTATTCTGGAAGAAATGGATTCTGGGCTGTCTGGAAGGGCTGGTAGTGATTCGTACAGCATTTCTTTGATTAAATCTAGCAGTTCAATATAATCAATGGTTCTGTCATCATCTTTTGTAAAATAGTTGTATCCAGATTTGAGGATTTGTGCAGTTTCAAAAAATTTGAACTTATTCAAATCTGTGAATCTAAGACAAGCCACAAATAGTGATAAGTTAAGCATCCATCTGATTTTACATAGCCCCCGAAGATCTATCAGAACCCAGCCTCAATCTTATTTTCTTTATCTGTTAAAATGACATCATCATTCAACTTTGATCACTCATTAAATGCAAATATACAACAAACTTCCCTACTGAATCTTCCTAACACCCATATCAAAAACCTACTTAACATGACTCTACCAGGATCACCCTGAAAAGTTCGGTCACGATTATCACATGTGCCACTGTTGCAAAAAAAAAAGAGTTCAGGTCACATGCAATGATATGCACCACATTTCAAGAATTCAAATGTGAATAGTTTAAAAAAAACAAATATTTCTATAATTTCTATGTAAAATTCTTAAGATATTTATTTTAATCGAAAGTCTAATTTCTATTTATTAATGCCTGTAAATAAATTTATTAGAATCAGGATGATTAATATAATAAAAAGACAAGCCGTTTTAATCGAATTGATAAAAAAAATTTTTTTTTTTTGAAAAATAACAATCTACATTTAATTATCTCTCTAATGTATTTTAGTTTACATGTAATTATAAAGTTACTATAGGTAGGTATCATCTGTAAATAAAATAAAATCATTAAACATATCAAGTTATATCATTATTATTATTCTCTACTTGTAATCACCTATCATCAATAATAATCGCTTAATAATGCGAAAAATTATAATCGACATTTTTGGTTGTCTGACTAGAAAAGAAAACAATAAACAAATAATCACTTTTGAATTTTTCATACACTATAACTGTAATCCTAAATTCATATTGTGCACATATTTTTAAAAAAAAAACTAGTGCTGACTAAAGTATCCAGGGTCTCTTATGGTTAATACAATATCTACACAATTGCTACTTTTACGTAAAGGGAGTATTTTAGTTGCGCTATACAGTAGTATTTTTATCGCCTTAGAAATAATAACCCAGATAACTTTATACCTTCTAGAAACACCAAAAGAACAAAAGATGGCAAACTCTATTTTGAAAGTTATTAACAGTGAAACACAAAAAGAGAATTTCGCACCCTATCAACACTATCAGAACCTATATTTAAAAAGCAAGATAACATATTAGATCAATGAAACTATTAAAAAAATTGTTTTTTTTTATACCAATCAAGAAAACTAACACCAAAATCATTGTTATAGAACACTACCTGATAAAAGTGACAAACAAGCAAGGCCCTTAGGATGGACAATGTTTATGCATTACAATCACTCATAATACCCTATTTCAAAAGCAAATGAATGGCCTGAAGAACGGTCTTCGCTTGCTGCATAATAAAATTAGTAAAAATTAAGTTAATTAAATCGAATATAACTGAATTTTACTTACATGCTTCCCTTTGAATAGTACAAGATCTTTATATTCTGAATGGATCAATAGTATCAATCACCCTTAGATCATCACGACTTTATATCTCTTTTATAATTACATACAATTATATCGCCAATCCTAGTAGTCTTGATAACAATTACTACATTATTTCATCCTTTGTAGATAAATATCTTGCAAGATATTGAAACCTCATTTACACACAAACTATGTGGACAACCTGCAATAAGTGTAAAAGCAATCGCTCCAATGACCAATTCGTTTGGGATGGAGTACGCCACAAGACATGCGGAAAATCGTGATCGAAAGAATAAACAGAATCTGATCAGAATCGCAAATTCAACATATGATATTGAATAAATCAGATATAGGGATGATACCATGCATGTTGAACTTGATTATCTTGAAGCAGGAGACTTTGTAGAACATGAGATCTAAGTGTTGGCAGATAGTATGAATACAGCCTATCAGATGCATCTACTGGTACATATGAATATGATAACTCAAGACATAACAGCAAGAGAGATTGTTGATCTTGTCATAATCGAAATTGAGGATGGAGATGATTATTCATGGAAGTAAGTTCTATTTTTATAAGGCGTACTTAATAAATTATTCTTCTTTTAACTAATAAAAACCACATAGCTTTCAAAAAGCAAATATTTCAAAAAAAATTTGGAAATACAGTTAGTAGGTTTACCTACATGTGTTGTCAATCAAGAGAAACGCAGAGTAAGGAATATAAAGACTCCAATCATAAACGACGCCTACGCTATGATTGTAAAGGTATGATTATTGTGCGCGTTGATATGGTTCTTGGTGTTGCAGCAGTGAATATTTGTCATTAATCTCTTCATCCTCGTCCGGATATTTGTGCTGAGATGCCCATCGAACTTAAGAAAGAAATTAAAGCGCATGCTCATCTCACTACAATAGACTTTATAAACCACTTGTGATGCCAAAAATTTGACATTTCGAAATATTCTCCAAAACATATTTACTACTGAAAGTCTATTGCAGGTCAGAATATATTCCAACGTCATTTTGACCATGTCGAATCTGCATGTAAACTGCTTGATGAACATGACAATCAAGGATTTCATCAATGCTTATATATACGAGATCCAGAGGTTACAACTATTGGATTTACTACCCCTCTAATGGATGTGATAAAGTATCAAGGCATCAATGTTACTGAGATTTACCTGGATACAATATACAAGACAGCAAGTGGGCATTATGAGCTTTATGATGTAGTAGTTGATGTTAAAGGTACTGGATTTCCAATTACCTATTTAATACTTGATACAACAAGAGCAACAAATCCAGGAATATGCTGTAATATCTTAGAAAACTTTTTAAAAGCCATAAAAGGATATAGTATCAAACCAGATTTTGTATTTACCAATAAAGACTTTGCAGAAATTAGTGCTGTGACTGAAGTATGGGGACCTTTGGTAGTTCAACTTTGTGCCTGGTACATAAATCAAGCCTTGAAACAAAAGTTTAAGGAAAAGACCAAGCCATCAAGAAATAAGAAACTAATATCTATAAACTACAATGCTAGTCAGGCGGCAAACGAATTTGACTTTATTGATCCAAACTTCTACCCAACAGAGGATGATTGAAATCCACGAACATATGTTATTTATCTGATAGAGCATCAAGAGTTAATCTTAAAGATGGTGCAAAAACATTTTGACATGCATCTACTAATACCCATTAACTTTCAAGAAGGCACTATGACACCAGTAAAAATAAGATGGAGTGCAATAATGGAAATATATCAGTTCTGCGTCACAAACATACTA
>CAJVPV010001177.1:0-16960 GCA_910591835.1 Acaulospora morrowiae
TTTTTGTTGTTTTGACTGGAAGTGTGATCACCTCTTTTAGTTGAATACTTCTGGTGCATGTGTTTATTTTCCCCCCTGTATCCATGTTACATCCTTTGCATTTTTCAATAGGTGAGTCGTCTGCTATTTGTGTAAAGTGTTGTGCTCTGAATGAGTTTTCCAGAACCCTGGCCTGTTTGTTTATCTTTCCTATATATATGCTTTGGTTGATGATAGCAAAGATATATCTGTGTTTCTGAATGTTCTCCTGGTTTGCCAGGTTACAGGTGGCAAATGTGTTTATTGTTGTCCTAGATGGAGAGATGTTGTTATCCTCTTGTTGTTGGATGATCTCCTCAAACCAGTTGGGTTTGCGTCCTATGCATTTTGCTCCTGTCCTGGTTTTGAAATATATCCATGTTATCCAATGTGAGTTGATAATGTTCATTATTTGTTCCAGGTAGAAGAGATTGTGTTTTCTTAGGTTGGTTTTGTTCTTATCATACCATTCAAATGACATGTGTTCTTCAATTGGTGTTCAGTTGTTTTGGGGTAGAGGTGATGTCAGTTTGTGTGTTGCTGTTGCCCTTATCTGAAGGTTGTTTAGTTTTAATATGTTTAGTATTTGTGCTGTTAGATTTTTCTGTGAAGCTGTTGTGGTGGTGTATTCAGCCTGCAGGATGTCTTTGGTGGTCCATGCCCAGTTCTGTAGATGCTGTAACCTTGTTCTTGTGATTTGTCCGGTGATGTTTGTCTCATTGAGGTCCTAGAGTCATCTCGTAATTATTAGTTTGATCTGTCTGTCACATATGTTGAAAATTTTATATCCTGTGTGAAGATGAATTTCATTATTGATTGCTATTGTTGGAAGAGCTAATTTGTGTTTGAAGAGCGCTATGATTTTGCTGTTGATTGCATTGCATTCTTGTTGAGACAAGATTGTGTCCTGTATTAAATATTCTAATGCTGGAGTTAGCACTTGATTGATAATATATCTGCATTGTTTGTCTGTGATTTTTCTGAATTGTAGTCGTCTCATCATAAAGGATGTTTTATCCTTTATCAATTGTTTTTAGTGTCTTTTGGATCCTGAGCTTGTTATCCATGTGCCCAAGATTCTGATCGCTGTTTCTTTGCTCTGTGTCGAAATCGGTTTTGCTTGAAATTTAATGGTGGGTTGTTGAGTATTGTTGATGGTCAGAAGTGTTGATTTGTTAGGGTTGATCCTTAAGCCTGCGATGTTTGCATAGCTGTCTACCAGGTCTGCAATTTTCTGCATATTTTTCTTTGAGTTTGTGAACCATGTTGTGTCGTTCATGTATGAGACTGATAATATGTGTATGGTGTGTCTGTTCCATTGTCCAAAGCACGCAGTGGATGTTTTTGATTCCATTTTATAGCCCAACTTTGATTTTCTATTCTTGTGATAAGTGAATCATAGTAGATATGCCAGAGGAGAAGAGATATTGTGTCACCTTGGTCTATTCCTTGTTCAATCTGGAAGGATTCGGTGAGTCCATGCTGTGTGATTACTTGAGTGGTTCGTCTTGTGATGCAACTTATAATTATCTCTTGGATGGAATGTGGAATCTTGATACGGTTCATTGCCCTGTTGAGTGTTGTATGCTCCATTGAGTCGTAGGCCTTGCTAATGTCTTGGCTGAGCATCCAGAGTTCTTTCCCTGCCTCTCTTGCTTCTTCTATGATATGGTTAATGATCATTATTGGTTTGTGTATCCCTCCTCCTGGAAGTTCTGCCTAGTTGAGAGGTAAAAGAATCTGGTGTGTTGTTAGTACTTGTGCGAGTTTATTGTTGATGATCTTCGTGAATACTTTCTTAATGGTTTCTAATAGTGCTATGGATCTGGTCAAGTTGAGGTCGTACTGCCAGTTTGAGGTTTTTGGAATTGAATAGATAAGATTGTGTTGCCATTTCCTTGGGATCTCTCTTGTTTGGAGGATCCGGTTGAAAAGTGTTGTTAGCCTGGAGAGGCCTAAGGAGCCAATGTATTTGAGTGTTGCGTAATTTATCTGAGATTTTCCGGGTGCTGATTCTGCTTTAGCTTTTTTGATTACTTCTTTTACTTCTGTAAGAGAGATCTCTTGGGTGCATGTGTCATAGCAGTCATCCAGAATCTCCACTCTTGAAAGGAAGTTCTGTCTCCATTTGTTTAGGTTTTCTTCTGTGGGCAGTATGTTGTCCAGGAGTTGTTTGAAGTATCTTGTTATCTCTTGCTTGATCTCTTTGGGTCTGTAATTACTGAGGGAAAATCCTCCTGGATGATTATTTTCTCAAAGAGGATATTATTGTTTTCTTTTTGGAGAATTGAGCGAATCATTTGTTTTTTGTTTATTGAAAGATGTAGAAGTTTTTTTTCCATATCCTTTTGTATTTTCTCTTGGATTTTTTAGTTTGTAAATATTTTGAAACTTTTGTAGGTTGTTGCCTAGAGCAGCTTGACTTCTTCGAGCCATGCCTTTGCCAGTGGTGTTTGGTGATTTGTCTCTTGCCACGGTGGTTCTTGAATAGCAGCTGTTGTGTGATTAATTATCTGGATTGATTTGCGTATGCTTGCTATCATCTGTGGAGGTCTGATGTTGTGTTTGAAGTATTGTTTTCCCTTGCTGTATAGTTTTCTGATTTCGGTTGTTTCTTTCTCTATTGGGCCTAGCTTCTTGTCAGTTGTGTTGTTTCTCCTGTCTTTTCTGATCTTTACTTTGGAGAGGTGGTTGGATCTGGCTTTGTTGATGGCTGCCCATGTTTTGTTCCAAAGCTTGTTGGGGGAGATGCTGTTCAGGTTCATGTGTTGTCTTGCTATAGGAGAGTTTGGTGAAGTTCCTTTTGGAAGTTTTCCCAATGTTTTGCTGATGCCCCTATAGTGATGTATCTGGTTTCATTTTGTTTGTTTGTTACTGTTCTGGAAATTTCCAAGAGGTTTGGAATGGCGATAGTTGTCTGGATAATGGCATGGTCACTGTTTGTTACCATGGCTTCTGAGCTGATTCTTGCTTCTGTTGGATACTAATCGTTATGATCAGATATCCAAACATAATCTAGTCTTGATGTCATATTTCTAGAGTTCTTCCAGGTAAAGCCTGGATTAAATAGGTTGAGAGTCCTGTAGCAGTCAGTGTAGTTCAGGTTTTGTAGAACCCGGAGTGCAGTTGAGGTGAGGAGTTGGGAGTTGTGTTTTTTATTGATTGTTGATTATTGATCTATCCATGGATTCACTACCAAATTGAAGTCCCCTAGGATGATCATTTTCCAGTTCTTTCCATGTCTCTTTAAGATTTCGTCTTCTATCCATTTATTTACTTTTCTCTTCTCTTGGCCATCTCCTGCTGGTATATATACTTCTAGAATGCCAATGTGTTCTTTTTCCTTGAATTGCAAGTCGACGCTTATTACTTTCTCTGGGTATTCTGTAATTTTTCCTATGTGTTTGCCAATGTCTTTTTTGATTAAGAGTGCAACCCCGGCTCCTTTGTTGTTATTGCTCCAGGTTATGTTATATGTCGGGTGTTTCCAGTATTTGTGATTCTCACTCTGTATTTGTGTCTTTGTAAGGAGAGTGATGTCAATATTTCTGAGAGTGCAGTATGTAAATATTGTTTGTTGTTTGGTAGGATCATTAAGATCTCTAACGTTGTGTATTAGGATTTTCCATGATGTGATGATTTGTTGGTAGGGGGATGGATTATTGTCAGGTAAGTTGTCTCCAGTGTGTGTAGATATTAACGTCTTGGATTGTTCCTTGTTGGATCTAGTTTTGTTGCTCATCTGGGTTGTTAGATTGGGGGTTTATGTTTGTTGTAATGTCAATAAGTTGGTTGAGAGTACCTACTACATCTTGAAAGGTGTTGTCGATGCTTGTCATCCTGGTGTTGAGATTGAGTTGTTGTTCCCTGATGTCTGAGTTGTCTACTGCTGGGCTTGTTGAAATTAATTTTAAATAAATTAAATTAAATTAAATATATTTTAAGTAAATTTAAATAAATTGGTTTAAATCAAATCAAATCAAATCAGATTCAAATCAAATTTGATTTATATTTCTATAAATTAAATTAAATTAGTTAAAATCCAATCTGACTTATTTATTATAATTTCTAAATATAAGTTAAATGAATTTTAATAAGCAGGCTAATATTAAATTTATATATTTTCTATATAAAAAATGATTGTTTTTTTTTTCACCTATATTATTTTCACATATAATTAATAAAAAATAATTTAATAATTGTTTGAATCTTTCTTAAAAATACTTTTTAATTAATTATTGTTTAATTTCCAACATAAAAATACATTTTTTAAATTTAAGAAATATGTTAACAATTTACACAATTAAATAATTTTTATTAGATTATAAAAGAAAAATTAATAACATTTAAATAATCATGACTAACTTTGTAAACTTCTGTAATATTTAATGTAAGTACTATGAATTACATATGAATAAAGAATTCAAGGAAAATATTTGATTTGCAAAGAAAATCAAAATCTTATTAATTGGAACATTGTCAATAGAATTTCACCACTAAATTTGGTTATAGTATCAGGAAGATTGTCCGGTAGATGTTTCTGAACACGTGCGTGCTGGACGTAGTGTGGTATCAAAAAATAATTTTCGAACCAGTAAAGCCTGGACAATAATGACTAACATTAAAATTACATTAAATAAAAATGAGTTATTTTCTTTTGAACGTATTGAATTTGTATGAAAACGAATAGGATTCTGATGGTTATGTAGTTGATGATAGTTCTCGTCTCAATCTTTGGGTTGAAATTTTGAGTAATAATCCTTTGTCCTAGTTTCATAAATGTCCTGCACACATTCCGGTAGCTCATCTACGAACACACCTGGACAAATCAAATTATAGTGAGTATAAATAAATCATTAATTACAAAAGCAAATATAACTGACCAGGAGATCCATCGTAAATTGAAAAAGAGGGAACAACGGTGTTCGGCGGTATCACAGTATTATCCTCAATTCGACAGCAATCTTTAATAATTGCAAAACGTCCCTGAGTTATCATAGAAACATTACTACTTGTAATATTAAAATTTAGAATCTTAGGAAAATAACTTTTAATGCTTACAATGACACAATTCTTTCCTATGTGTACGAATGAACCTATTGTAGCCGCCTCTACAATGCTGCCTTCTCCAATAGAAACATGATCACCTATCTTCATAGGATAATAACTGAAAATCCTGAAAATGTATAAAAAGTTTTTGTTTAAACCTATAGATAGAATAAACTGAAAATGTCTTGAATTTTCCCCGGAGCATTCCCATACCCTTTATATGTTTTATACGGAGGTCGAATAATGCTGCCCTTAGCTAAAAGACAGTATCGCCCAATAGCAACCACTACAGCATGACCACCTCCGGTACGTCTCAGATCCCCTCGAATAACACAATCTGTTTGAATAATGGTCTAAATGCGTAAAATGTAACATTCTTTCATTAAATGTAGAAATATACTTCTGTAGAACTTTTAGTTTCTGTACTCACCTTCCCACCAAGTATGATATTTTGACTACCACAAATTACAGACTTACGACTAACTTTATTGCCTGTATCCTATTAGTATAAACACAAAGTACAAGAAACATAAGTTAATTCGACACAAAATCAAAGAAAAAAAAAAAACCAACTCTTTGGATTTTACAGTTTCAATGTATTCTAAACGCGGATAATAAATAATAGGTGGCTCCATGTTGAGTTATTTCGTGAGTAATAAGAATACGTTAATCAAAATTTTTACTATTGGTCAAGTTTTAACACGTGATGATTACAAATTACATGACCAACATGATCGAGAAATTAAATTCAATCGTTCTTAGCGGAGACTTGGAACAATTAACTATTTTTAGCTTGCGTGACAATCTTATCCCTCTCGAGCACATGGCGGTCGAGTCCTCACGCATCCCCAGCATCTTATTTTTTCTGAGCGTTAAACTATTCAGGTCAAACTATACCTTCTAACACTATTCAACTTTGTCGGATTTGAAAGAAAAACCACTGAAGTTGCACATTATTCAATACGGTCTGGCATATTCTTGACAAGGTTGAAATATAGAAAATAATTATTCACTTGAGAAACTATGTTTTCGCAAGAGAATCGAGAAACCACCAAAATACCGAATTCCGCATCTTCGCTCTCTTTTCCTTCACCTACTCATGCTAATTTATTTGCGCGTCGAGGCAGCGGGGCGAGCGCTATTACTTCCCCAACAGTTAGATATAATCCAGCGGATGTACCCACTTCAATAACGGATTCATCGCATTTTCATGATTCGTCCAAACCTGGTTTAGGAGAACAAGCTACTAATGATACAAAAAGGAATTTGTTAAGAAATAGGTCTAGTGTTGTGTTAAGGGCCGAGGGAAAGTTCGAAACAGAAAAATATCATCGTCAAGGTGTTGATAAGGCTTTAGAAACTGATAATCTGACTGATAAAAGTCCTAGACAAGCATCTACCGAGGAGTTCACATTTAGTGGGTCGTCATATGCTTCTCCAAATTCTGAGACAACAATAGAAAAAAAGAAGCGATTACGACTTAGTTTAAAAGGCCTACGTGGGTCAAAGCCTAATGTAAAAATTTCTTCTTTGAGCGATAATGGACAAAAAAGTCCGTCATTACAAAATTCTGATCAAGGTCGATTAACACTAACCCACCGTTCTTCGCGCAGGGGATCCTATGAGGATGTTCATCAGAATCGATCATCAGAGTCAATTATATCTGTTCCTCCAACCCCATCCAAGGACACAAATAAAGTTTTAGCATCACCCATCTCATCAAAATCCATATTCTCATTTTTCGGATCACATACAAACAATTTAGAACAAGCGAAAAATGAGAAACCATTTTTTAATCGTAGTAATAGCACTCCAACTTTGGAAGTGAAAGAAACACATACAATGCATAAAGACTATGATCCTGCAACAGGAAACAAAATAATTAACAAATATATGTTGATCAAGGAATTGGGTAGGGGAGTGCACGGAAAGGTCAAATTGGGGAAGGATTTAGAACTAGGAGAATTGGTTGTAAGTACTTTGACTCTTTTTTTAAATGTTCATAGTAACAATGGAATCAAATAATTTACTTAAGAAGACTTTAACATATTTTATTTAATTGTTTTGGAATCCAACTTTTTACTTTTATTCCCATTTGTTAAGGCCATTAAAATTGTTGATCGAGTGACTCGTCGTCGGTTAGGCTCACGTAGCAATGAACTAACCAACGAGCAAAAAATTAGAAAAGAAATCGCAATATTAAAGAAATGCATTCATCCACATGTCGTCAGGCTTAAAGAAGTCATCGATGACCCAATGAGCAGAAAGATTTATATGGGTATGTTAATTCATTGGATCGAAACATCTTAGAGAAAGAATAACAGTGGGTTCATAACTATATATTAGGTGTAGGTTCCGGCTATTAGTAAATTCGCATTGATCTTTGATATTAAAGTTAATCAAGGGGTCATTTACCATTTATCCCTTTTCTTTTTTAAACTATTAAACTTTAAGTCCTAGAATATATGGAGGGGGGTGAAATACGATGGAAAGATGATCTTGATCGCCCTGTTATAAGTATTGAAGAAGCACGAAGGATTTTTAGAGATGTGGTGTTGGGTTTGGAATACCGTGAGTGATAAACCATCTACTTTTGTTTCGTTCGTTCGTTCGTTCCTAAGGTCATATAGTGATGTCTATAAACTAATACATCTTTTGTTATTTATAGTTCATCATCAAGGGATTATACACCGAGATATCAAACCGGCTAACTTGCTGCTTACGGCTGATGGTGTTGTCAAAATTTCCGATTTTGGCGTATCGCATTTTAGTCAACGTTCCATTAATAAAAAAATTTCGGGTGCATCTGCTCAGGAAGACATGGATTTAGTTAAGACTGCTGGGAGTCCTGCATTCTTTGCTCCTGAGTTATGCTACCCTGGTAATAGTTCGATTTCATATTTTTTTTAGTGGCGTTCCCTCGTTACTTGAGGATTTTACTGATTGATTGATGAACTTACAGGTGATTTTTCGAAGGACTCGGTACCTGTATCGACAGTTAACATTGGCACAGCTAATTCTTCACCCGGACGTGTGCAACGACCCCCCGTCACTAAGGCCATTGACGTTTGGGCACTTGGTGTGACATTGTATTGCTTCATTTTTGGTCGATGTCCTTTCATAGCAGACACCGAGTTTGAACTGTTTTTTCACGTTATTCCTCGTCAAGAACTGGAATTTCCTAGTGATATACCTATCGACAATGATCTCAAAGATCTGCTTATGAGGCTATTAGAAAAAGATCAACAAAAGAGGATAACTTTAGAAGAAGTCAAAGTTAATATTACATTCCTATTCTGAAATGATTCAGTTCGACGAGTTATTATCTTACGTCATTTTACAATTAGAAACATCCATGGGTTATTACGGATTTGCCAAACCCGCAAAAATGGAGGGAGGAAACTGATCCAAAGAAGTATCAAGCTTTGACAGTCACTGATGAAGAAGTTAAAAGCGCATATACTTTAATCGTACGTTCTTCTCTGTTAAGATTACTCTTTTGATTATAAGTTTTTCTTAATATTCATTCTTTCTATTTTTACGATAAATTCAGGACCGTCTGAAAAAGAAAATACGTAAGATATCAGTGTCTCTAGGGAATTTAACTATAAGCAATATTCGAAGGCGTTCAAGATCTGTTTCAGGATCATCAACACCTGGTATGATGCACTCTTGCAGGCTTCATTTTCATTTTATAATATACACCGATGTTTACTTCTACATATTTCATTCTAGAATTTACAGATGATTTGTCAACTTCTGTGCTCCCTACAACTCCTACATCTCCTATTACTATTCGGACACCCAACTCTCAACAAACTTTACGCGCTACACATCAAAGGCATGCAAGCCTCTATGGTTCGAGTTTTCCTGAAACGTATGCTCGACAAAGACAAAAGGATTTTGAGAACTTTGCAGATGAAACAGCTCCGTCCCTGTCGTCATCGTCATCCTACTCTACAATAGCGACAGGTTTCCAAGTTTGGGATCGACAGGATGGTTATCTTTCTCGATCGGGATCTCGACAACTCGCAGTGAAAAGGCAAAGTAATAACTCGCATAGCAGTTTGAATCAAAGTTGGGTGTTGACTCCAGATGTGTCAAGCGAAGAAAAGATATTTGCGCATAATGAGAACTTCGATGATAACATATACCATGTTTCGTCGAATATAACTTCCGTTCAGAATAATCAGTTCTCCAATGTACGCATGATTGAACCTGATGATTCTTTCGGAAGCGGTTCAAAAGCAGCCAGTAAAGAAAGTATAGAAATTATAGGCACGACTGAAAGTAACGAGGGCGGGGACGATGGAGTATTTTTCGAAAGTAATAAATATAGGAGACAGAATACTTTATAACAATTTACTGAATTGTTTTATTAAAAAAAATCGATAATCTTTGTTAGGCATTGACCACCTTACAATATAATTCAGGCCTGGGAAATTTTCTATTCAAATTTTCTATTGTAATTTATCGTTGTATCAACATTATAATTTCTTTTGCGACATTAAGTCAACGGTTATTATCTAATAAACTAGGGTCAACTTTATAAATGGTCATGGTTTATTTATCAAAATTCAAGATACCTAGGCGTAAAATGAGATTTTTAGTCTGAAGGATGTTAGAAAAAAAATTATCGTAAAACTTGAGATAATTTTCTTATTAAAACTTAGATTTTATTTTAGATTTTAAATATGTGATTTATTTAAGTTAATTTATATGGTAATTTGTTTAAAAAACAAAAATATTCACTAAATCAAAAAATTAAAATTTTTATTTTAATTAAAATATTTATTTTATATTTAAGTAGTTCAATTAATTAAAATAACAATATATTTATTTATTCATTTATCTAAAAGCAAGTTTTTAAATTAGCATTATTATTTCATTATTTGTTTGTATATACTGTATCTTTAAGTACAAAGCATAAATAAGTTAAATGCATATTATTAACACTATTATATACTGTATACTATAATCTGGTCATTTTAAAAAGTGTTACTATACTTTAGGGAAGTAGAATTATCAAAGTAATATTAGATTATTTAAACTATAATTAGTTTTTTTGCTATTTTCTTTATTTACTTTTATTATATTTTTTTAAATTTTATTTTATATAATTCTAAGTAAGTATTTATAGTTGTTTGATACTATCTTTGATATATATCAGTTTGAATATTGTTATAGGCTAACCAGCAAGTCTGTTATCAATGATTAGTAAATTTCATGTAATGTTGGATTTAAACTTTTGAGACATATTATAATTTGATCAGCTTTGTTTTATTTCCTAACTTTATACTTTTCATTTTATACTTGAACTTTTATAGTTGCTATAATTTTTTCAATCTTTTTAGTCAAACTCTGATTCATATAGTCATGTGAGCAAGTTATAAGTATGTAAATAATAACAAAAATAATTAATACAAATAAGAGTTTAAACATTTCAAAATAGGGTTTGAATAAATGCTACCTAAATATTAATTATCTTTATTTTTCTTTATTCAGTAGTCATATTTATACAAATCTGTTTATTTATATACTAGTATTATTTATATACTAATTATTTTGTACTATATAATTATATAAAATACTCTATTCTAATTTTCTTACCATTACTTTCTTACTGTTTTTCTCATAAACATACTAATTATGTAATGTAACATATACTATATTATTATATATTCTCTTTTATTTATAAAAATATTTATTTTCTTTATTACTTAGATAGTTTTTATAAGTAAACTAATATTAAACTTACTAAGTTAATAAGTTTAATATTAACTTGTCTATATAAACTATCTAAACAATAAGAAAAATAAATATTAAAACTATTACATATCTGAAATAGTATTAAGTAACTATAAATATTTATTCAAGATTAATAATAAAATTATTAAATTTGATTATTAAATTTTTGTAACATAAGATAAAATTATAATTGTTATTAATAAATTTATTTGTAACAGGTGATATAAGATTCATAATAAGTTTATTATAGAAGTTTGAGTTAAATCAGGAGTTTGATATTTTTTGACTTTATTTTCTTGGAATAGAATTTTTTTTGATTAATAAAAATTTAAGTTCTACTTAATTTCAATAGTAAAAGATATGTTTATTATATTGTATATTAGTTTTAAATAAGATTATAAAGCAGAAAAAGATTTTTAAAGATTGCTTTAATTCAAATAATAGTATTTGTTATAAAAAAGATTTTACTAGTAAAGCTATACAATAATTTGACTACTTGCCAAATGTAATTTATTGATTTGTTGCTCTAATTTGAATATAAAATATTGTTTATAATATTGATTATATGAAAAATTTGATTTTCTATTTTAATATTTTAAACAAAAATGATTTGATATTGCTTTGGATAGAATTAATTGAAAAAAGCTCATATTGAAAGTATTTCTGATTTTAAAAAATATTAAATTATTATAAGAATTGTTTTATAGACTTTTAATTTGCTTAATTAATTTGATAAAAATTTTTAATCCATATGAATTCAGAGTTTCTTGAAAAATTTTAATTATAATTCTGAAAATTGGAATCAAACAGATTTATATAAACTTATATAAAATTCAAAATATTATTCAAAAATAATAATGGATTATAATTCACATATTAAATTATATATAAATCAGAAAATTAAGAATTAAATCAAATTAAGTCATTAGAATTCTTAGTTTTAACTATAAAGAAACTTTCACAGATAATATAGATTTTAATAATTCTTAAGATTTTTTAAATCATATGATACTACTATTCAGATTGATATTGTTTATCTTAGGATTTTTAATAAAGTAAGATAAAAAAATATTCTAATATATGGTTTTATTTATTATTGATTTGAATTTGAACTTGGTTAATTAAAAATAAACTGATTTGTAAATATTTAGACCATGGTTCTGAAAATTGGAATCGAACAGAATTGCAAGGAATCACATAAGATTCAAAACACTATAAAAAATAATGGTAGGGTATACCCACCTATTAAATTTAATATAAACTTGAGAATTGAATACAAAATTAAAGAGAATTATTAGAATCTTTAACTTAAATTAATGATTCTTAAAATAATTAATATATAGTTAACTTTGATTATTTTTTTTGTACTATCAGAAATTTGTCAAAAGATATCTTGATTGTTTTGGATTTCAATTGTTAATAAGACTAAATACTATTGGATGATGTTATAAGTTATCAAGAAAATATTAACTATAGTTATATTTAAAATAGACAGGCTATTAATATCTTCCTTTTCAGAATATTTCTAGATATAATATAGACTCTTGAATATGTAACATTTTTTATTATTTCTTTTACAACCTATCAATCTTTTATTATTTTTTCAAGGTGTTACAGCTAAGGATAAAAATTATATTATACTGTTAGAAGATATATTACTATATCTTATCAATTTGATTATTTCAAATCTATCTAATATTATGTTATACAATTATTAACTCTTATCTATATCAAAACTTTAGAGTAATAAATATAGCAATCTGTTTTTTTTGTTATCTGTTAGTTATTTTACTACAATTAACTATGTTCAACTTACAATGGTATAGTTAGATAATAACAATGCTTTTATTTATTAAGCCTTCACTAAGAACTATACATATTGTTAAAATTCATAGATCCTTGATACAATTGATACAATTATTTGACACTATTAATTAAGTCACTATTAAAACATATAAATAATTAAGTTATAACTAAAAATAGGTCCCTAAATTAAAGGTGAGAATATAATTCAAATGTTTCTTATTATTAAAAAAGTTTTTTTTTTAAATATAAGGTTAAAAAAAAATTATTTATAAAGATTTTTTGCAATTTAAGCCACTTGATCCAAGTGTTTTTTAAATTATGTTCCTATTATAGTAATGAATAAATAATTATGTTTTTTTAAAAAGGATATAACTAATCTGCAAAATTTTATATATTAAATAATTTAGGAACACATCCTTAATTACAATGCAATTATTTTTGAGAATTTTGGAAGTTGAATCAATAGCAAATAATTTATATCATATGTATACTAGTGACTAAATATATTTAATAATACATATATATCACTTACTCTCTCCAATTCTATTGGCCTAATGCATCTATAGGATTTATATTAAGATTTAAGATTTTGAATTTATTTTTTCTATTGTTTTATCTCTAAAATAATATATTATGGTTACTAATTTTATATTTTATATAAGATTTTCTTTTATAATTATTGAACTCTACTTTTTGATATATTTCTAGAGTTTAATTTCAAAAAAAAAAATTATAATAAGTCAAACAGAAAAATTAGAGCTTTAGGAACCTAATAGATTGAATATATTTGGACAAAACTTTTTACTTTACTCTTCACTTCTAGTTTTTTAACACCTATTGTTTCTAGAACAGTAATTCAAAATTCCTATTGTTATGATACAAAAAAGAAATCATAACTTTTTTTATTTTTTATTAAGTACTAGGCTTGATTATTATTTAATTCCATTTAATTTAATAATAATTCTTGTGAATTTAATAAATTAAATTCACAATTTGCTTTAATAAAGGTTAAAATATTTATTCAATAAAATAAAAGTTCAAGTCTGTTAATTTTTAAATAAAATTGGAAGCTTTATATATATGTTTAAGTTATATTTTCATATAGAATAAATATATACTAAGATATAGATACTATTTTTATCAGAATATTCAATTGTATTAACATTCATATAGATAAATACTTTAATAAAAATAATATAAAAAGTAAAGATGAAATAAAATAAAAATATTCTAAAAATGATAAAGATATAATAAGTACAATAGATATTAAAAGTGTTGTAACAAATCTATAATACAAAACTATTATAGAACAAATAATATTTGAACAAGAGAAAATAAAAATTTTGAATAAAAATTAAGTATAATAATATTTATTTATTTATTTTTTTTTAAGGCTAAGGTGCAATACACGTGATGATCTTTATTGTAAAATAATATTTATTTATTTAAAAATATTAATTCTAATTATATTTAAAAAATTATTAATATAAAATATAATTTTAATAATAATAAAAAGTTCAGTAGAGCTATAGTCCCTAAATTAAAGATAAAGACATAATTCAAATGTCTCTCACTATTAAAAAAGTTTTTTTTTTTAATATAAGATCAAAAAAAACTACTTACAAAGGATTTTTATAATTTCGGCTACTTGATCCAAGTGTTTTTTTAATTATATCCTTATTAAAGTAATGAATAAATAATTATATCCCTTCAAAAGAAACATAATTGATCTGTGAAATTTTATATGCCAAATAGTTTAGAGACTCATTCTTAGCTATAGTGTATTGATAAATTACTAATATATCAGTATTAGTATTACAAGTTCAATTCCAAGTAATAGTGACAGGCTGTAAACCTATTTCAATAAGTTATATCATTGATTAACTATATGCTACATATGATGCAAATAATATTACATGCCTAATAATTCCAGTAGACATCTCAATAATTTGGTGAAGACCTGTCTAGTGAAATGCTCATTTGTAAGGTAATGTGTTTTACTTGACTACAAGTTCAATATAGAATATAAAAGATAAATTAATAACCATCACTAAAGTATTACATATACTATAAAATACTTACTAGTTGGCTTGGGCAGGAAATAAAAACTCTGTTTAGACTTTGAGGATAATGTATAGAGCTGATAAGTATCAGTTGCCTGACTACCAGATATATATAATATATAATAGCCATAACTGAAAATTAACTCTTCTCAAATTTTAAGACCTGTGGATAAAGATGGGTCCCTAAATCATGTGATACTAAATGTTACCTAATTTAGGTTATATATAGATCAATTTAGGTTATAAAAGTTTAATAATCAAAACAAGTGACAAATAGTCATTACCTGTTTAAGGACCTATCTTTACCTGTGGATCTATAGTACAGTAGTTAGTACTCCACAGGTCAGATCATAAGATATTGGTTCAAATTCTCAGGAACTAATATAAAATCTTTGAAAAAATCAAAGAAGAAAGAATTAACATCTTTTGATCACTATCACAAAATAACAAGTTCAATTCCAAATAAAAACAATTAAACCATTTAAATATAATATCTGATGCTATAATCTAATATGCACTGTTTTCCATAAGAAGTCAATCCATACATTAATTTAACAAGTATTAGGATTGTGATACTAAGAAGGTGTAGTGGCATAATAATCATCTGGTAGTGTTACAATAATTATTGTCAAGTTTGATGCTTTCTCCAATTCTTATACATAAAGCTTGCTTTCTTATTCCTTAAGTCTATGAAACTATATAAAAAAACCTCTAAAAGAAATCTAGCCAGAGCCACAAAGACTTCTTATCAGATATGGCTAGTCCACAACTAATTGTATTAGGATATGGTTTTTCAAGTTTCCATTCATTGGATAGTAGACAGTATTAGAAGATACACATCTTAATATATTAACTCATTACCTATACTATCAAGACTCTGATATTGGTAATATAGGATAATGGAAAGTATAAGCTGACTGGTGGATAAGTTATAAGAACTTTTTTTAGATAGTTTTATTAAGTAAATAGGTAGTAGTCAGTTTTCATAAAGCGAATATTTATGTACTGTTAATTTATATCTAATAAACAAGATGTATACTAGTCATCAAAAAAAAAATATTTTTTAATAATAATAATTAAAAATAAATAAATAATAATATGATAATATTTTTTAGATAAAAAATTAAATTTATTAATAAAAATATTTATTTATTTGTTTGTTTGTTTTTTTTGGAAGGGTTTTTCCAGTAGATAAATATCATTTCTTTCTTTGATATTTTCCATAACAAGATAGCTATCGTGAAAGAAACAATATTTCTTTTATTATTTTAAGAAAGTTAAATGCTAACTTGTCTACTTTACAATATCTAACTAATATTATAAAAAAATTCAAAACTAATATTAATATGTTAGATAAGGCTAAATAGTAACTATGCTTACTATTCCAAGAAATTTTATAAATTCTTTTGATTTTTTAAGTATAAAAAATTGAAAAAAAAAATAAAAGTAACTATAACTAAAACTAAATCAAATATATTATAAGATCCATGTATATAATAAAAGAATCTTCAGACAGGCTTATTGTCCTATCTCTTCAATTCTTCAGGTATTATAGATAATAGAGTACACATGATATTGTTTGTTATTATAGTTATTGATAATAAGTTAGTTGTTATTGTTGTTATAATCATTGTTGTATTACAAAACTGGTTTGAGCTTGTTTAGATTTTGTGTTAATCTTTAAGTGAAATCTGATTGGATAATTGGAAAGTACTGATCATTTGGAAGGAGTAAACTGATTTCAGTTTTTTGGATAAAAAATTTTTGAAGGTTGAAAGTGGTATAGCAAATATTGCTACAAAAGTATTGTGTATAAGGATTAACTTAAAATCCACTAACTCTGTTTGAGTATGTGTTTTGGAAAGTATTTAACTTAGCAAGTATGATGATAATGATATATATAGTTTTTATAATAGAATAATAGTAAAGAGGAATATAAGAGAACTAAAGAAAAGAGAATTGCCATAAGCCTTTCTTCATGTAACCTAAGAGTAAGCAAGACTTCAAAACTTGAGTAAACTTTGATCAGAGATCCCATTTCACTCTACCAGTTATCTTGAAGATTTTTAAGTTCCTGAGCTGAGGCTTACTTGCAATAAAGAGTATTGTGATCAAAATCTATTTGATCTGTATTCGAGTGATAGTTTTTGAAAGGAATTAGAGATTATATAAAACAGTTCATTGTTCCAGAAATAATCTTTCACAAATATTCCAAGGTATGGCAAAAATTCTTCAATGAATTTTTGTAACCAAAATGTGTTTAATAAAATAACAGT